>BDJD01003227.1:56040-85701 GCA_002564525.1 Rosa multiflora | reverse complement strand
CAAAGATGAAGTCTTCCCTGCTTTTCAAACATTTCGTAATCTTGTTCAAACACAATATCATAGCACCATTAAAGTCCTTCGTTCTGACAATGGAGGGGAGTATGTTAACCATATGTTCCAAGAGTTTTTTAAAACCCATGGGATTGTTCACCAAACCACGTGTCCGCAAACACCAGAACATAATGGAGTGTCCGAAATGAAAAACCGTTATTTACTTGATATGGCATGGCTCGTGCTCTTCTTTTTAGTGCTCATATGCCTAAATATCTTTGGGGTGTCTTTCAGGAAATCTTTGAACAAATTATACTGCATCTCAAAAATTCCATTTGAGGTTCTTGCCTCTCATGTCTCCTTACCATCCTTTCACAATCTTCCAGCTCGTGTTTTTGGTTGTGTTGCCTTTGTCCATGTACCACAAAATCATAGGTCTAAGTTGGATGCCCGGGCCCTTAAGTGTGTGTTTGTTGGCTACGGCGGTCATCAGAAGGGGTACAAGTGTTATCATCCACCCACCAGAAAGTATTATGTCACTATGGATGTTACTTTCTTTGAAGACATGAGTTATTTCTCCTCTTCAGATACAGCTCTTCAGGGGGAGAATTCATATTTTGAAGAGCTATATCATGGAGAGGGGGAGGAATCAGAAGAAGAAGGAGAAGCAACACAGCCATGAGGTATTTTGACAGATCCGGTCGAGACTATTAGCTCACCGCCTCCAGCAGCAGAAGCTCCAAACATCCAAGCACCAGTTTCCATCGCTCAGAATGAGCTTGAAGACACAACTGCCCCTCATGTCATTGCTTCTACCCCTGACCCGCAGCTTCCTGGTACTGAAGATCACCCAGTTGAGGTATGTTCATCCACTGATACTAGTAGTAGTGAGTCTAATGGTGAGAAATATGTGTTACCACATAGGACCACTCGAGGTCAATCAGCCAAAAGAGATGAACCTACTCTTACTGCCAAATCAACATATCCAGTAGCCAACTATATGTCCACTAGGAGGTTGTCTAAGTCATATGCATCATTTGTGAATCAAATATCTGCTGTATCAGTACCTAACAAAGTGCAGGATGCATTGGGGGATCCAAAGTGGAGGAAGGCTATGGATGAAGAGATGGAGGCGTTGCAGAAGAACAGTACTTGGCAACTTGTGCCTCCACCACAAGGCAAGAAGGCTGTAGGTTGTCGTTGGGTATTTACCGTGAAGCATAATGCAGATGGATCAGTGAATCGATACAAAGTACGCCTTGTAGCAAAGGGATTTACTCAGACGTATGGTATAGACTATGATGAAACTTTTGCTCCTGTTGCCAAGATGAATATCATCCGGGTTCTGCTCTCGTTCGCTGCTAGTTTAAACTGGCCACTCCGACAATTTGATGTCAAGAATGCATTTCTTCATGGAGAGTTAGCCGAGGAAGTATACATGAGCCTCCCACCAGGGTATGTAGTTGCTTCTCCTGGTGAGTTTGTATGCAAATTGAGAAAGTCTCTGTATGGTCTCAAACAGTCACCTCGTGCTTGGTTTGGAAGATTTTCACAGTTCATGCGGAAGGTTGGTTACAGGCAAAGCAACTCAGACCATACCTTGTTCCTCAAGCATCAACAAGGGAAGGTAACAGCCCTAATTATTTATGTGGATGATATGGTAATCACTGGCAATGATACTGTTGAGATGGATAGACTGCAGGGACAACTAGCCTCTGAGTTTGAGATGAAGGACTTGGGTGAGCTTAAGTACTTCTTAGGAATTGAGGTAGCCAGGGGGAGAGAAGGAATCTATCTGTGCCAGAGGAAGTATGTTCTTGACTTGCTGACAGAGACAGGTTTGTTGGATTGCAGACCAATTGATACTCCTATTGAGCAGAACCATTGTTTAGCTGAGTATCCAGATCAGGTACCTACTGATCGAGCTCGATATCAGAGGTTAGTTGGACGCTTGATTTATTTGGCTCATACTAGACCAGATGTTGCATATTCAGTGAATGTGGTGAGTCAGTTCATGCATAATCCGAGTGAGAGTCACATGGATGCTGTTATGCGAATTCTGAAGTACTTGAAGTCAGCTCCAGGAAGGGGAGTACTGTTTTCTAAACACAACAATATTCTTGAGGTTTGTGGCTTCACAGATGCAGATTGGGCTGGAAATATCACAGATAGGAGGTCGACATCAGGTTACTTTACCTTTGTGGGAGGTAATTTGGTTACATGGAAGAGTAAGAAATAGAAAGTTGTGGCACGTTTTAGTGCTGAGGCCGAGTATAGAGGTATGGCTCACGGAGTGTGTGAATTGTTGTGGCTGAGAAATCTGTTACGTGATCTGGGTTTCAAACTCAAAAATACCATGCAGTTGTATTGTGACAACAAGGCAGCTATTGACATATCACATAATCCAGTGCAACATGATCGTACTAAGCATGTGGAGGTTGATCGTCACTTTATAAAGGAGAAGCTAGCTGCCAAAATTATTAGCTTTCCTTTTGTTCCAACTGAAGAGCAACTTGCAGATGTACTTACCAAAGGGGTTTCCAGGAAGGCGTTTTATGACTCACTTAGCAAGTTGGGCATGGTGGATGTATATGCGCCAACTTGAGGGGGAGTGTTAGTGTGAGTCATCGTTCCCTATTAGGAATAGACTACAAGGGAATATATTATTGTAACTACTTACCTTGTATATGTTGTGTAGTACAGTAGAACACAATAGTTGTAGTACGCTTGTAATCTGTTTATATACACCACAGAATGGGTGTAATAATATCATCAGAAAATTTATTCTCTCAATAGTGTCTTATTTGACTCATCATACAAGAGAATATGAGCAAAGGAGGAAGGTGGAAACCGAACCCAATCAGCTGGACACTGCCTCCTGCGAGCTAACAAGGCGCTGTGGTCTGCTGCCTGATTAGCTATTCTGCTGGTCCAACCCCAGCTAAAAGAACCAAGATCAACTGTTAAAGCTCTGATATGATCCACAAGAGGCAACATAGCCCAATCTGTGGATGTGGTGGAATGGGTGAGGAGCTTAACAAGTTGGTGAGAATCAATCTCAAACAGAAAATAAGTAGATGGTATGGACAGAGCTAACTGGACACCCAATCTAACTGCCAATGCTTCTGCAACCAAAGAAGAAGAAGCATGGGTAAATAAAACCTTCCCAGATACAAGTGAACCAGAAGAGTTCCTAGCCACAGCAGCTAGTCCTGTTCCTTCCAAAGTTCATGAAGCATCAGTATTTATTTTTATCTGGAAAGGCAAAGGAGGGGACCATTTTGGTTTAAGAGGGGGACGCAAAGACACTAACTGATTATCCATTTGAAGAGAAGGATCCATAAACTAATCCAAAAACTCTGAAGATGCATTAAAAGAAAGAGAGGCCACTAAGAAAGGATTAGGTTGAACATCATTAAAAACACAGTGACATCGATGTTTCCAAATGTTCCAAAGAAGAAAACTAAAATGGGTATAAACAGTGCTTCGAAAAGAAGAAGTGGTTGAGAGAGGAAGATGTAAATGGGTAACTTTCAGGTGGTAGTTTAAAATAACAGATATACCTTAATTACAGAATTCCACCTTATATATAGAATAAGTTATCTTTCCTACTAGTACCATGTCGGTGGATCCCATGACTACATGACTGATTTCCTCCTTTGCCATTGCAGAAGACAAATGTCTGATGGATCTGCGTCTATCTCATAGAAAAAGGTTGTGACAATCGAGGTTTTCTTGGTGGGGAAACTCCTCACCTCCCGTACCTACAAACATGTATCATTCTTAGAGATGTTTATAAGGAGCACTTGAAAGAGTCAATGAAGAGTTTCATTATAAGGAGGCTGAAGAGATCGATTTCTGTTTTCTTTTCAGACCTTGCATATTGAACTAGGGTTAGGCGTGGATGCCCATGGGGATTCAACAAGGCTTCTGTAGCGCTGGTAAAGTATGATGGTGTCTGTGACATCATTTCGGTACCACTAAAGGTGTCAACGTACAAGATTGTGTTGTAGGGAATTTGTAATACCTGAAAATTCGTTATTAATTTCTTGAAATTTTCAGAAATTAATAAGGTGTTCGTTATACGCTTTCGTGGTTTAAGGGTAGAGCGGAAGTGTTTCGGACAAATAATTACTCGACACGTTTTATTTTCGATGGGTTAAAAGGTTGACTTTTTATTCTTTGAGTTTCTCCAAAAAATTTCTTCAAGAAAGTTGTAGAGCGTGTCAATACGAATTTGTGGATATATGAAACGCAAAAATCGGAGTTCATATAAAGAAGTTATGATTAGCGAAAGAAGTTTCCAATTTTGGAAATTTCCTATAAATATGATTTGTTTTTTCTCATGAATTCCGAAATTTCCTTTTTCAGAAATTTCTCTCCGTTCTCTTTCCTCCAAGAACCCTAGGATCCACGAACCGCAGTTGACCCGACCTGGAATTTCTAGCGCCGTTTGACGTCCACTGGCCAAGCAACCACCGCAGAAACCGACTAGTCTCCACCTTCTCCTAGTCTCCACTGGACTGGTTTCTGCCGATTCAAGCCTGAAACAGGAGATCGAAATGCGACTTTTTGGATTATGCGGATCAGATCAGATTTTCCGATTTAGGTGGCGGTTGCGCTTGAAACCGGTCACGTTTTGAAGCTCTCCTCCTCTAGATCACAACCATATAAGCCTTGAAGCTCGATTCAATGGGTGGTGGCTGGAATCATTAGTTGAACCTCAACGGTTGGGATTTTTCAAGCATGTTCTGGCTTGATCTAGGTCGATTCGGCCTTAGCTCCAGGTATGAAAGTTGTTCCTCTCTGTATTATCTTTATCTTGACCAGTTGGATTGACCTGATTCGGAGATTGGGTCGGCGGGGCGTCCAGCCTTTTATGGGACAATTATTTGTTATTTTATCATCTACTCATCGATACGAGTGTTTTGATATATGATTTATAGCATTTGGAGATTGTTTGAAATGTTAGGGTTTTTCTGTAATTTTTATTATCTCAGTTTTCGATCTATTGGATCGACTTGTCATTTTGACATATTGATCCTAGGAGTGTTTCGGAGACTTTGGATGATCTTGGGTGAAGTTTCATCTTGATTGGCATTACTTTCGGGTTTTATTTCAAACAGGGGTTTCGAACTTTAATTGTTTTGTGTTTTGTGTACTGAGACGAGACTGTATGTGATTAGGTACTTGACGAAGTTGTTTTGAGCGGAATTGTTGGTTTTGAGCTTTATCTCGGCTGTAAGAGAAGACGCAACGGGATTTAGAGGTGAGTAAATCTCACGAGGTTCATTTATGAACGAAGTTACTTTATTTTTGGAATTAATTGTTAAATTATGAAATCGTTTTCAGAATTAAATATTTGTTTTAAATTATATGAACTTGATCGTTTACTGTTCATGGGTAAGTAAAAATAAGTTTTTATTATAAAAATAATTTTTACGGGTTTCGTATTGGTGACTATAATTGGTATTAGTAACATTCCTGAGCGGATGACTATGTGTGTGTGTGTGTGTGTATTTATATACGTGAAATATATATATTGGTGCCTTTGTTGAATGAAGTGGAATTAGTATGTGTTGTGATTTGATTTTCTATGGAAATGAATGAGTTGGGATGAAAATAGTTAGAGATTAATTCATTTTACTGCTTTGAACTTTATGTCTAAAATCGTCTATGCCCCCGAACTTTTAATTTAATCACATATGCCCTTATACTCTCTAATATGATCAATCATAATCATTAGTAAACTCATTTCTTAATTTATTCATAAATTAGTGACAATGCATGCCCACTTAGGGTCAATTTTTACCCTTGATCATGTAAATAGTGTGTTTCTTGCATGATTAAAGGCTAAAAACTAGTTTGAGTGGACAACAATATATAAATAAATTAATAGATCAGTGAAGGATTGGCCATAATTGATCAAATTAGAGAGTATAAGGGCACATACGATCAAATGAGAAGTTTGGGGCCGCAACTGATTTTAAGTGTAAAGTTCATGGTGGTAAAATGATTTTAGCTCAAATAATTATATTATTGACTTGTCTTATTTGAGATTTTTTACGTATCAATTTATGCTGGTGGTTCAAGATGTGAAAACAATATTTTGAATGTTGATTTCTATATTGTTTTTGGATATTGGAGTTGAGATTTGAAAACAATATTTTGTTGCAGTCAAGTATATTGTTTTGAAGAGCATGTGAGGTTGTGTTACATTTTAAATGTTTTGGTCTACAAATTGAGGTCATAGTAGTGATCGAGGTGGGTTATCGGAACCATGCCCTTGCCCGGGGTATGGTTACGATTCAGTTAGAGCTCTAGTCTGTCTGCCATTGTATGTCATGGGGGGTAACAAGTAGGTTACTTACGACTCATAAGTATCTGTTTTTAAAATAGAGTTTTTGGTGTATTCTTTGTTTTAATTATTCGAGGAGGGACTCGATTTTCATATTAAATTGTGAGTTGGAAATAATATGATTTTGTCACTTTAGTGATGTATGTTACCCTTAAGAGGTAAGGAGGTCGAGTTTTGAAAACGAGTCATTTTGTGGGATCATTTTAATGGAGTTGAAAGGGTGGTTTCTTGGCTTTCGCGTGAATTGTTTGAATTTATTAATGATTTATGTTTTATTTGAATTGTGTGATTTTAATGTAATCTCCTGAACTAAACTATATGCAGGAGTTGCTATGATTTGAATTGTATAATTTTAGGTGATCTCCTTAACTAATTTTCTAAGCAGGGATTACTAATTTTTACCTTGTGTGATTGTAAGTTTGGTTGTGTTTGTATGGAGTTAAATGTTGTTGCTTTAATTTACCTCATGAGTTTAGAAATTATAAGCATGCATTGTTTGAGTCATTTTATTTGAGTTTACTCATACGAGCTTAAAAAGCTTACCAGGTTTTTTGTTCTAACCTGGTGCACTATTCCATGGTGTAGAATTCTTCCTACATGTCAAGGTAATTAGGGTTGAGTCTGCAGCTCGTTGTTGTAGCAGTATTAGGTTTAGAACCTATTTTGTTTATTTTATTTGCTGGTGTTTGTAGTATGCTCCTAGTGAGCATTTACATTTACTTTGATGCTTCCGAGTTTATGTAAACATTTGGTGATGTAATATGTGACTCTAGAGAATGAGTCGATATTGACATTTATAAGCTCAGTTGTTTTGTTGCTTAAATTAAATTGAAAAAGTTTCTATGTTTTTCTGGGCATTTGATTGAGTTATCGCGTTTTGGATTCGAATTTCTTTATTCAAAATTCGGGAGTGACAGTATTCATCTAGCGTTCCAATCGGAGAGGATTATGCGATTGGTGTGTAGCTTTGTTGCTTAAATTAAATTGAAAAAGTTTCTATGTTTTTCTGGGCATTTAATTGAGTTATCGCATTTTGGATTCAAATTTCTTTATTCAAAATTCGGGAGTGACAGTATTCATCCAGCGTTCTGATCGAAGAGGATTATGCGATTGGTGTGTAGCACGACGGTAGCTCCAAGAATTGTAATAGGCCATCTTTTCGACGGGGTGTGATGCTTATCTGGGTTGAGATATAGTTCACCCAACCTTTGCTCTTCAAGTGGATGCTTTGGGTAGAGGATCGAGTTGAGTTGCAGGTCATTTTTTTATATGAAAAAAATAATCGGATGGTGTGCTTTGGGTGGGTTGGTAACTCATATTGGGTTGCCCTATTCTAGATCACCGTTGGAGGCAGAGAATGAAGCTGGTCTGGGTATAGACTGCGTAGTGGCACCGCAATCTTCTGTGTTGGTGGCGTTGCTAGTTGACATAGTGGGAGCTACGGTTCCAATTGGGAAGAAGGAAAAAAAATTAGGGTTTGCCCAATTGGAACCTTAGCTCCCACTATGTGAAGAAAGATTAGAAGAAGAAGGGGAAAAAAATTAACCTGTGAAGAGACTTGATGTTGTTGGAAATGTTGGTGGTTCTAACTTCTAACCGAACGGGGAAGGAATTTGTACTTGCTTGATTATTTTGTAGTGGGTTTTAAGCTTATCTTGGGTAAAGATAGCTTCTGTAAGCTTTTGTAAGATGTTTTGAGTTTTCATTTGTACCACAATTACATGCTGGCAAGTGAGGCTAGATGTCAATTTTTTTTCTTAGAGAGCGAGCTTCTTCTTGCTTAAACGCAAGCATCACTTAAATTTAAAGAGTGGCATTTCCTTAACTAGGGTTGTCGGATATCTTATCGTAAGTACATGTAAATTCTAGATGTTATGGCTGTTGGTTCTAATGTTATCAATTTCAATTCAAAATAAATTTATCTTCTGAACTGATTCCCAAAAATGAATCATCCTCATTGTTAACGCCGTGATGGACGGCGTGTACCATTCTTGAGTCGGACTTCAAACTTGGGATACCAAAGTGATAGTTTTGCATAGTACTGAAGTTAAGAATGAGTTTTAGTTCAGGTACTGTTTGTAACATTGTCTCTAGCAAAAAAAGCTAAGGATTGGATTGGATTTATTGAAATTGGTAAGTACAGGGGCACCTATGATAAAATTAAAAATGTAATGGCACAAGTGATTTAGGGTATAAAGGTTAGGGAGGTAAAATGAAATTTGCCCATTTTATATTTAAGTTTTTTTTAATTGAATAAATACATAGCATGTTTTATCATATTAAAAAGAAATTCATAATACTTCCATCGATACACATGTATAGATAGCAAGATTTTGATCAAATGGTTTAGTGGCAATTGCACAAGACAAGGGAAAGATGTGAAGACACCTCTCCGGTCTAAACTACCATCAAACACATGGCGGACCTCTGCATCTGCTCGACATCCGATCTATCTTGTCGAGATCTCACAAGAGCTTGCTTAACTCCCACATCAAAAAATGTCTAGCAAAGAGGAGGCTTCCCTAAGTTATAAAATGGACATCCCACTTAGAAATGATCATTGTCCCTCTAAATAAATAAAAAGAATTGAACCCAAATGTAAAAATTAAAAAATTTAATGAACTGAAGGCTGAAGCCAAACCTTTATGGTCGGTACCAATTATTACCAACCAAACGAAATAAAACTTTAACGAAACCACTATACCAATCTTTAAAGTACAAAAGCAGGAAATTTATACAAAATTATTATTACTTTACAATCCAACTTTATATAAAGGCATGAATTTTTTTAATTTGTATCTTTAGATTTATCATTTAACACAAAATGGTATTAGCTTTATATAGATTCAAAACCTTTCGGGCTTTAGGTTTTATTTGGTTTACAGAAAGGAAAATAATTGTTTTGTCTCTCACATAGGGTAGGAAATTATATTTCCTATGATCTTTCATTTTTAGTGTTTTGTAACATAAGAAAAGTTTTTAATTTGAAGATACCGTAGGTATCACCTTGGCAGCCATCTGCCCATCCACCCCAGAACAGCCTAAGCCAGGTCAACAACCACCCTAAGCCGCAAGAGTAGATTTAGGGAACCTAAATCGAAAACCATCACTGAGAAGCCAGTCCCTAGCCCACAGTCGTTGAGAGGAAGGTATGACCACCTCGAAAGCCAATGAATAGAGGAGAACCCAAAACAACAATGCAGTGAGGAAGCCGCAAGGCCATCCACCAGTCTGAGAGCAACAAAAAAACGTTGCCTTCATGCTTGACGGCTCCAAAGGAAGATGACGCTAATAAATTTGAGAGAGAGAGAGAAAGATCTCCTTGCTTGTGATTTCGAAAGGCTAAAGTTAGTGAAACAATCTTGAAAATTGTAAAAGGAGAGTAAAACTCACACTTTACATTTTACAATCCACACTCTATTTCTTTTTTAAGTTTTGTTTTTTTTTTTTGTAAAACATCGAGAGGAAACTTAAATCACATCTATGTAAAACCTCCTGTATGACATACTACGCCTCATTTCAATATGAACATATGTCATTGAAATTAGAATGACAAGTTCTTAAAACCTTGAGCACAACAAATTAGGTAAAGAGATCGAACATTAAAAAAGGTTGAAAGTTTCTTGTATGGAAGTCATGGTGGGGTTGACTTGGCTGTACAATAATCAAGTAAATTGATGTACAACTTTATATTCAATTTATAACAAGTTTAAAAGGCAAAGAGAAATGTTTAGTACAAGTTTAAAAGGCAAAGAGAAATGTTTAGTACATTTGGGTTGCGGTTGTTGAGTTTTCGCTGAAATTATTCAAGGCGTGCCAGCAGCACATGCAACATGCTTGGCCTCCTTGGAGCACAACATAGTTTATGTTAGAGTTAATTTCCTTCTCTAACATTTACATTTTAAATCAGTTGTGTAAAAATATTCATGTGCTCCTGTGCTCTCCATTTACATTTCATCACATGTACTCCTGTGCTCTCCAATTTAATCAATCATGTCCAATAATTCATTTATTTATCAAGTAATTTGTAAATTCAAAATGTAGCTCTAATGGGCTCTCTTATATGATGACGTACGCTTTACTAATGTAACATGTAAAATTATATCGTATGTGACTACAATTTCAAAATACATCACATAATAGTCGCAAAAATACAAATGGTTAGACAAGATTAATTGAAATTGGTAAGTACATGGGCACGCATGATGACATTAAAAGTTGATGGGCACAAATGATTTAGGGTGTAAAGATCATGGAGGTAAAATGAAATTTGCCCTTTCTATTATATATAGGGCTGCCACTTGGTTTAGTAATTACCAAACCGACCGAATACCAACCGATGTTTTAGGTTTGGTAAACCTACTTTTTGATAATCGAGACCGATAAAACAAAAATGGAAAATTATCAAAAAAGTTGGTTTGATTATAGTAAATACCGAATCTACCGATCATTTAAATATTAGATTTATATACTATGGTTTTCAATACACAAATATGTATATTAAGAAATAAACATAAAAAATTTCATAATAGTATGAACATTACTACATAAACAACATTAATAGTACATGTATTTTAAGTAACCTAGTCAAAGATGGTTAATAACCTAGTTTATTAAAAATGGCTAAAACTTAATGTCATATATACAAAAGAAAGCTATAATTAGTAGATTAATACAAAGTTTACGACTATAAACTTGAAAAACCTAGTTTTATTTATTCTAATTTATATTATAAAAAATTAGTTCTAAAGTTTGTAATACCGAAAATTGAAATACTGGATTTGGTAGATATAATTAAAAACCAAAAATTTTAGTTGGTAATTTGTAACTCAGTTTTGAAACCGAAAGCTTTGATTTTGAAGTTGGTAATATCTATAACCGATTCGAACCAACCGAGTAACAGCACTAGTTATATATGAAAATGAAGCAATGGACTAGCTTAGAGGCAGAGAAGCGCGGGTTGTGAGGTGGGCCTTCCATGGTGCCCATCCTCGATCTCCGAATTTTTACTTGTTCAAGTGGTACACCTGGATCATACGCCTAATTTGAGTGACTCAAATGATTTTAAAAGCTACTCACAAATAAGTTGGGCGAGTTCCTTTCTCTTGTTTAGTCTTTGTTTAGTCTTTAGAAGAGTTGTCGACCATCATCGGCAAGTTACATAGATTTTTTTAATTTCTACCGAGTCTGTATGAAGACCTGGTATCTGTAATCTGTTCCCGTCTGTTAGCTAGCATAATCTTCCCTACGCCGCCTATCCCATAATAAAAATAAGAGAAAAACTGCTGTCACTATCCAAACCGTCACCAAGTTAACAAACTTTAATTCTGCTATAAAATATTACCTTGCGATGCAAATACAAAAAGACACATACATTCCTCTACTTCTTCCTCCTCCACGAATCTCATTACAAATATCAATTGTTACGAGGAGGTGCGGTGAGTAATTCTGACATACATGCATCATCTACCCTCATAAGTTCTGGTGCGTGCATTAGCTTCACTTTGATCAGCTCATGCCTGAAATGTTGGCGAAAAGATGAAAACTTTGTAAGAAAGCAGCTAAAGAGATGAGTGTTATAAGTATGCAAGGCTAGACAGGCATATATAGAAAGGACATGGAGCTAATTGGTGTCTTCCCTAATGAATATGGTGCAGTGAAATGAAGGAGTCATTTTGTATGAAAGCTTTGGTGAAATAAAAGCAAGAACAGATCGAGAAAACCACAAAGAACTAAAGTAATAGCACTCTCAGGCCACCCCATGCCAAGACAGACTCTTTTATGCTTTATGTTACAAATTAAACTTAGACCACTCTTGTATGCCGGGTGGGAGTGAAATTATGCAGGACATGGGGATACGGGAAAGTGAGTGATGGTCACGGTAACAGCTCATCTCTCTCATATGGATCAATCAATGGTTGCTTTTGAGCTAGGATTGATAAAGAAGAGAAAAGAAAAACAATCCGCTCAAAATTTCCATCGTAGAACATGGACCGTGGTTTCATTATGCAGTTGATTTAGGGAATCCAAAGGTGTACTAGATTGTTCAAATAACGAATATTACAATCTCAAGGAAAGCACGTAATCCTGAATAAAACCAGCAGGCTGATGGAACCAATATTAATTAGAAAAGGGGAAATCCTAAAAATGAGCATTGTTTTGGGTCATAATTGGGCTATAAATCGGCTTCAGTGGTATTGTAGATGAGAAATTTTGATGAGAGAAAAGAAAGAACACAGGGTACAACCAAAATGCATCATGACTAAAAAACGTACGTACAGCACTCTTACTTTAGATCACTCTTGTATGCTTTCCAGTGTGATGGCCGGTTACCGCATACACCATCTCGATCATGGAGCAATCTATGGCTCCATATCCCTACCCACCAACGCGCGTATGCATTGGGCTCCAGGCTGTTGGAAAATGCATTTCTACTTCCTAACGTACAATATTTTGGCCTGGTCTGGGACTGGGGACATGGTTTTAATTCCAGATTTGGTCCGCAAGTTTATGTATGTTGCTACGCCTGCATGGGGTCTAGTACGTCTACGGTGGCGACTGTGATCGGGAAGCCCCCGAAATCTCGTTTCAAGTTGATCAAATAACCAATTCTCTTCAAAATTTGATCAAAGAACTAGCCAGTTCCCCTTCGTCTACACCAATTTCTAGGCTAGCAATTGAAGCTGGCCCGAACCTTATGGGAAAGGAACAACCAAAATATATTACAGTTAACCACTAGGTCGGGAACAAAAACAAAAAAGAGGTCCTTTATTAAGGTGAACTGGTGGTATATATAGTTTACGCCTGATGTCCGATTATCTTCATGTTAGGATTGTTCATGAGTTCGATCCTAGATATATGGAGGAAGGGGTCATTCCCCTAGTCTCTAACCCTGTTGTGGAGGTTTCTTTAACGTAGGAGAAGCTGGTGAGCCATTGCTCTAGGTTTGACCTACTCGTACACCTTTTCGAGGGTTGTCCAATTTCATCTTCAATACATATACCATGGTTCGGTTCAACTAGTGCAACTGCAACTACAGAGAAACCATCAAATATCGTATCTCCACTTCTAGAAATGGAGGCCTCAAATTTGGTGTAAAAATCTTCATCAAAACTGAAGTTCTACAAAATTGCCCATGAAAAAGATAAAAGCCACTTATGCATGCATTCTCATTTTGTGAATACAAAACGAAATCAGTAAGTGTGTTTTATCATCAATTTGTCATCCCATTTAACTGAATATATGATTGAAAAATCTAGCTACTTTTGATTCTTTTGAAGGATGAACACGAGTACGGGAACAAAACACAAGAATTTCAATAAAGTTTTTGATAAATTGACATTTAAAAGCTCCCAATTATGGATATAAATCCTATTTAGGATTCTTTCTGGGAGGGCTAATAGCACTTTTGAGATGATAAATAAAATAAGTTATAAGTATAACAAAGTTGCTGTGTCTTGATTGCGTTTTAGAAATGTGAATTTGAGAAACACGTCAAGCATGTATTTTATTTACACTTCGGCAATACATGCTTACTATTTTGTTTTCTTTACACTTTTGTTTCTCTTCCTAATCCAAGCACAATACATTATGGTTGAGCTTCGTCAATAAACATGCTTTTTTAATTTTTCAAAAGCGTTTGTAGGCCTTTCAGAATCAATCTTAAACAAGATCATATTGAATCCATCCTTGTGAAGATATATTTAAATATTATTTTTATTAAATTTAATTAGAAAAATACCTTTGAGTAGATATTGTGTTATATTACTGATGAGAAAGACAGAATCACAGAAACTTAGACTTGGGCAAGAAAGATTCAACCATTGTTTACGGTGGTATTAGACATTAACATATGCATTAATAGGAAGCCATATGTCAAGCATGAAACACTAAAGTGAGAAAAACTCGTCAATTTAAAGTGTAAACTTAGATATATGGTCAAGATAAACAAGTAAACAACTAAACATGCAATGATAACAATTTTTTTTTTTTCTTCTTCCGACCATAGCGGTCTTCAGTTTCTATGCTGAATTCCATTGCTTCAATTTTTCTGCTCATGGTTTTGCAATCTTACGGTTAGTTCTGTTATATATCCCAGATTCACGTCATCTTTGATGGTGTGCCATCAGAATTCTAGAATGCTCCAATATTGACACACATTGTTAAAATGACAAAAACACCAGGATCAAACTTGATCCATACCCGCTATAAAACGTGGATATGGCACTAAGCACGACAAAGTAAAGGCAAACAATGTTCAGAGTTTTTTGTATGCCAGTCATGGGGATGACTTGGATGTACAATGATGTAATATAATTTGGTGCGCAACTGCGTATACACTTTTTAATAAATGCAAAATAAAGAGACTACTACTACTACAAAAGACTCGATTAATACATTATGCCGTTAAGCATGTATTGTGCTTGGATTGAGAAGGGAAACAGAAACAAAATGAAGGTATTGCAGTGTGCCACAAAACTGTTAAAACAGTGTCACTTAACAACTCACCATGTCGTCTGCTTTGGCAGAAAAAATCAGTGCATTATACCTGGACATGAGGGTTAAAAATGCTCACACTTTAAAAATGTATCTGCATAATCAATTTGACTTCATGTTGGTGGCTGCCATGTCCCTGGCTTGAATGTTTGACCAGATCCTGTAGGCTCTGTAGACCTGCAAAGAAGTTCAAAAGAGCACAATCATTAATATAGCACGCACTAGGAAATTGAATTGATTTCAACTCATCAGAACATAATCTTATGAATTTTGGGTTCCTTTCTTTTAAGATTTCGGAGCAAGAGGATTCTTCACATTTCTACTTTATTCATGATTTTAAGGTGCAAGTAGGACATACTCCGAAAGTTTTTCTTTTTCTGCCTCTTTCTCTTTGGGGGTCCTGCAAACACAATAATGTGGACATAAGACAATTAGAACTCCCCCACTGAGAGATATGAAGTATTTAATCAAATATGAAATTTGAGTGAAAGAACAAACTGGTGTGAGACTATTGGATCAAGAAGAAAATTGGTCAAACATATCTATGAACAATAGAATGCTTACACTCTGTACAGAAACTTGCATAAAGTGCTCTAACTCTCAGCATAAGTGCTTATTCCTAATATTTATAATTCATAACGTCTGTATAAATCTTAGAAGACTACCTCACTTCATCCATCTCATTGGTTTCTTCCTTGTGTTCGTCACCTTTAAAGATCAACAAGGAAGGGATAAGTTAAGAATCAAAATAACTTGGCACAGTCTATGAAACAAACGTTCAACAGGACAATACTGAATAAAGATTCTGCAATCTGAAAGATAAGCCTAAGAGTAAATTCCTGATTCTAAATACACATTACTTTTTGCATAACTTAGGCTGAAGCAACAATGATTAACATATGACAGTGAAAATTTAGAGGATTAATACCAAATAAGGATCACACAATCTAACAAAGAGCATCAAAACAAAAACCTCATCCTAACTACGGTTTATCTACAGGAAAATAAAAATAAAGTACCTTCTGAGGACCCAGGAAATTGGCGAATGAAACTTCTCAAGTCTGGGCCTCCAGCTTTACCTATACACATGTAGTATAAGTATGCATTGATCATTGCATGGGCATAATATTAAAGAGACCATAACACATTCTTGTAAGAAGCTTACCAGTATTCACGACTTTGCGTGTAGTGCCTTCTCTTGCTTTTCTTTCCTCTTCTTCTTTCTTCAGAACTTTTGCAAAATTACAAAAAGAAGTGTTTATTTACCCAAAAAAAAAAAGAAAAAAAAGAAGTGTTTCTTCGTATATATCTTCTGTTTCTCTTAACTTTGAAATTTATAACAAATATCCTATGGTAGTATACAATTTCTAACTATTCCATGCCGATTTACTCGATGATCCTATAAATTCACAAGTTCAACAATAATATTGTAAGGAAAAGCTCAATTTAGTAAACCTACAACTCTATCCTTCAAAAAGAGCCAGAAAGTAGCAGCAGAAACAAAACAGAACTTTTAAACATTTATAAGAAAGATGCTTACGAGTAACATTTTGCCGGACTCGTTCACGCTTTGCTTCCAATTCTATCATTTCCTGAAGGGATAGAAAAAATTGTCAAATTGCAGAAAATGTCTCTTAAGCGAGAATTAGAATTCAATATGAGAAAAAGGTGGTCAGAATAACATCAAATTTAAGACGATGAGTCGATCGTAATTTGATAAATTAATGGTGATAAAAAAGTAGTCACATTTTCACTAAAATAAAGTTGTCTTTAGTTTTTCTTTTCAAATCAAGGGTGATGAGAAGGGGAACCAACAAAGCAAAGAATTGAAGAGAGACAGATGTAAGATCTAAACGTACCTCTGTTGATGGAGCCTTTTTCCGCTGCCCGTTGAGCCAACATATCCATTCAACTAAAACGATCAAATGGTGGTCATCAAGGGAGTACAAGAAACAATAAAGCCAGAGTAAGAATGTGTGCATACTCATGTCTATATAGTCAAAAATATATATTGATGGGCAGCTATGTCATATTTCAATGGCTCAAAGAGAGTACTTGATAATTTAATTAATAAAAAAAAAATTAAAACAACAGATGTAAACAAAGTGAACCAATGATGCAAAACTAACAGAAAGTTATATTAGGCTAAAAGGAATTACCTGGAACGGAGGTTGGGTCCTCCTCCCCCTTGAATACCACCCATCTTTTCTCTTTCACTAATGCATCAAGAAGAAGGAGAAAAAAGAAAGGCAACAGAAAGAGAATTAGATTACCTTTGAATACAGTGAATTGGCCACATGATAATAATCACACAATAATTCACATACAGCTTTATATATTTATAGTATATCACATGGACTCCCCCAAACTACCTTGTATGCACTTATATCACCGGGATCAGACTCAACAATGAATCATTACAAAATTTAGTATTTGGTATACAGAGAGAAAAATGCTCAGCTGTTCACCAAAAGAAGAAAAGGAAAAAGAAAAAAATGTTCAGCCAAGCTAATCAAAAACTGTATTACCAAAGATTTAGTGGACAATAGGAGATATTAGGCTTATTATCTTTGATGTTTCCGAATTGTGATTTAATCAGATTAGGCTAGTGTATATCCTGATATCACTGAAGGGAAAAGTCTCCTCCATAAGCAGGAGTCATAGAAGAAGAAATTAAAAGCACTATTTTCGAGGAAGATCCAGGGCAGAAAATATGCCGGATTGAAGCTCTCTCATCTGTGGGTTGTCTGTTGCTTTCTCTGCGAAACTGTGGGAGATGTTACTTCAGTCAAAACCTTTTAGGGAGTTTTGGATAGATTTGCTAAAGTTGCTGCTTGAGGGAAATCTCACATTGTCCTTTTCTCCAGCATTAGGATCATTGCAAGAGACATAATCTTGAGTAAGATAAATTTCAAAAATGGAATTTGCCGTGTTAGGTACGTAGGAGTAGCTCTGACTTCAGGCAAGCTCTCCAGTAAAGATTGCATCCCCACTAGGCTCCTATCTTCATTTTCCCCAAGAAAGTTAAAGGAAAGGTTCCACTGATATGAAAGATGTATATTTGCTTGATGCATTTTGTGCAACGGCAAAAGAGAAAGTGGTATGGGACTTAGAAGATTAGAATAAGGCCCGAAATTTAAGAAACATTTGAAAGTTGGAACTGGTTCTCTGTGGGTGGTTTAGGTAAGGAGTCATGTGCTGCAAGCAACAAGCTTTCCAATGGTCTTCGGGATGGAAGATGATATTACATTAAAACATCCTACTAGACATGCTAGGAGAACTTATCTGTGACTTCAGTACTGGCATCAGAAGGGGACTTCGTTGGATTCTTTTGGTAGAAGAATTATTTATAACCGAGCTAGCTCTATAAATGCTAAACTTGGTTCAGTAAATGCAGCAAGATAATTGTTCCTGCACTCCAGCGATATCTGAACCTTCAAGTGACTATTCAAGCTCACTGTGTTCTAATTCATCCCAGTCATTCTGTTTAAGACAATGTTTCCTAGATTGCTTTTAACACGGGAGCTAATAGAGGTACTAAAACTAGGGGTTGTATCAGAAGTATGTTGTCTGCAGGGGATTGTATGGTACCGTCTGGTCTAATCCCAAAGACCAACACCGGTTAGTTAGAGACTTAGAGTGAGGTGAGGCCAACGGTTTTCCCTGCATGCTACCTACTTATCTATTTGCTACAGATTTCTGCCTCCTAAAGATTGTCCGGTTCGACAGGAGGCCCAGTTTCAAGCCGGGGTCTGCAAAGCTAAAAGGAATTGGTAATACTTTCTGTATGAGGTGGAATGAACAGGTGAATGACTGGTTTTCCAATTGCTATCACTAAATTAGGTCAGAATGTCTTGCTACTAAATGTTTAGTTTTGCAGTGGCAGTTTCCTCAGATGATATTTATCAGTAGTTGTGATTTCTGAGGGCTAGTTCCCCTCCTAGATTTGTTTTCTGTAATGCGCTATATTCAGCTATACTTCTGCTTGTAATATGCTCATCTTTTCCTAATGATTTCATGCATTTTCTTTGAACCCCATGAAGCTAATTTGAAGTGCAATGCAGTATTATCAAAACCCAATTGGAAAAATCCAGAGGTACAACACAAAAAGTGACCAAAATGATAATCTGAACAGAACCCAAGAACCAAATAGGAATAAAAAAAGCCAAACACTTACAGACGCCGTCAACTTCATCTTTTCTGGTGAAGTAACGGTTCCCGGTCTTGTCCTTTCCGACCATACTCCGACTTCTGAACAGCCCAGCAATCCTCCCCAACCACTTCGACATTTCTCTCCCCCCAAAAAATAAAAAATCTAATCAAACTTCAAATGGGCTTTCACTCTTCACAATCCAATCCAATGTTCCTTGGGTGCTTTACGACAGTCGTTTCCACTCTGCATCCTCACAAAGAAGACAACTTTCTGGGTTTTTCTAACGCCTCACTGGTGCAAATGACTCTTAACGAATGAAACGACAAGTCGTTTTTGTGTACGAGAAAAGCACATAAAACGACATTTCGCTGAGACCGACTTCACTCTTCCTTGTATTGACTTGTCGGACTCAACAGGGGTTTAAGCCTCGCCGGAGATTCCACCGCCGGTCCACGTAAGCCGATCAGTTTTTAGTTTCAACTCTAAAAATCTATGTCTTTTGGTTTCCATTTAACAAAATCGTTTTGCAGAGATTCCAAGTTTCAATTTCGATGAAAAAAAGTTTCCAACTTTAAACCCCGTTTGCTCAATCTCTGCAACACAAAATCAAAGCCAATGGCTTTATCCATGTGGGTCTCTTTAAAACCTTCATTTCTGCAAAACCCAAATCCTCTTTCGCCCCAAATCTCACGCCCAACTCGTCACTCCCAATCAGCAATCCGATGTGGTCTGCGTGAGCTCCGAGAGCGAATTGATTCCATTAAGAGCACCCAGAAAATCACAGAGGCCATGAAGCTCGTAGCGGCTGCCAGGGTTCGAAGAGCTCAAGAGGCAGTCATCGATGGCCGACCCTTCTCCGAGACCCTTGTGGAGGTTCTCTGCGACATCAATGAGCAGCTTCAAGGTGAAGACGTTGATATCCCTCTGACGAATGTTAGACCTGTCAAGAAAGTAGCCCTTGTGGTCATTACTAGTGATAGAGGTCTGTGTGGTGGTTTCAACAATGCATTGACTAAGAAAGCGCAGACCCGAATTGTGGAGTTGAGGAAATTTGGATTGGAGGTGGTTCTGATCAGCGTTGGGAAGAAGGGTAACTCGTATTTTATGCGTAGGCCGGAGATTAAGGTGGATAGGTTGATGGAAGGAGGGGCGTTTCCGACGGCGAAAGAGGCTCAGGTGATTGCTGATGATGTGTTTTCCCTGTTTGTGAGCGAGGAGGTTGATAAGGTTGAGCTTGTGTACACTAAATTCGTGTCGTTCGTGAAGTCCGAGCCGGTGATTCACACATTGCTTCCATTGTCACCTAGGGGTGAGGTTGTTGATGTGAATGGGAATTGTGTTGATGCAATGGGGGATGAGTTGTTTAGGCTGACTAGTAAGGAAGGGAAGCTGGCATTGAAGAGGGACAGTGTGAAGAAGAAAGAGAGAAAAGAAATGTCGCCGCTTATGGAATTTGAACAAGACCCTGTTCAGATTCTTGATGCCATGATGCCTCTCTACTTGAACAGTCAGATTCTGAGGGCATTGCAGGAGTCAACAGCAAGTGAGCTTGCGGCGAGAATGAATGCTATGAGTAATGCCACGGATAATGCAGTTGAGTTGAAGAAGACTCTATCGAGATCTTATAATCGAGCACGACAGGCAAAGGTTACTGGGGAGTTATTGGAGATTGTTGCTGGAGCTGAGGCACTAAGAGAGTCTGAGTAATCTCTGGATCTTCCTCTTCTTCTATTTTGTTCTTTCGGTGCCATATTCTTCATGGTAAAAGTTTTGTGACTCGCTCATTTTTCAACATGCTTAGCTATAGAGTTTCTTAATTGTAGTAGTTTTCTGAGTTCCAAAGTTGGGAACTAGATATTGAAAATTTATGAAAGATATCCCATTCTTGTTCTAGCAGTGAAGCAATATTTCTATTTTTCGTTTGTTCGAATTGTTGATTATATAAAGTATTGCTAGGAGGCAGTACAAATTTGTTACTGAATTCAAACTAATTCTTAAACCAAGCCCAAAACTGATAGGAATAATTGATGGTTCTTTCTGGTATTTGTAACTTAGAATAGTTGAAGTGATTTTTGGTTAGAATGGGAAATCTTTGTGGATCAGCGTCTCACCTCTATTTCTTTGACCAAACTTACTATTCCTTTGAAAGGTTATCACTTAGGTATATCACTTAGAAATAAAGCTAGTGCTCACTTCCTTAGCCCAGATCTTTAGCATTTAAGTGTAATATTGAATCCCTGATTGTGTCCATTGATTAGCAATGTGGAGTTGCAGACTATATCAACAGGCACAGGTATGTACGAGTTCCTTCTGTAATTAGAAAATCATTGTAGAGGAACTCAATCAGGAGAAGTAGAAATAAATTTTAGGCCTTCTTGGTGGAATGGTGGGGAACTCATATCAGGAAGTTATCATTTGGATATTAGAACCCATTTTTTTAGCCTATTTAGCCTATCTGTTCCTGAAAAAATGCAGAAACAGAAACTTGTAGCTCCTTAATTCTCACAGCAGTGTTGATGGTTACCGCTGAGTATATATTTTGAAGCCAAGGTGTTTCTTCAGTAATAATATAACTCTTAGGCAGCTTTCTAGAATATATGATCTTGTGAAGATCTCCTCCTCCTAATATAAGGCATTAAGACATACACTCAAATAGATTAGCATACAACATCACAATCGTTTATGAGTCAGATTAACGCAATAGAAAGCATCTTATTTTTTTCATGGTGGAATGCTAAGTTCGATATCTGTCTATTTTTTCATTTTCCTCCTTTGCTGATTGAAAAGTCCAAAAATTACAGCAGTAAAAGTTTTTCCAGAGGCCCATTGTTCACAGTTGACTGCAGGAGAAAAATGCCTGGAATAAGTTTTGCTTAAGTTAATGGTGCTAATTTGATGTCGGCTGCACACTTTGAGATCCCACTGCGTAACTTTATGGCCACAGCTCTAGTGCACTACACTACTGAACAGTTGAGTTTCAGTAATTTTGAATCTGGCCTCTCTAATTAGTAAACAATTTTGGAAACTTTCGTAAGATTCTCAGTGCATTTAAAGAAATCTTAGAAGGTTGTATCAGTGAGAGGCATTGAGAAAGCTTACTGGCTCTTTATCATGCCAATGGTGATTGAGATGCTACTTGGGAGCCAAATGCATTGAATGGCGGCTTATCAGTACTACATGTGCTCTACAACAGTAGCTTCCAAAAAATAAAAAAAAACACGGTTTTCGCTTTCATTGAACAAGTTTGTCTTCATCCATTTCTTTAATTTCTTCTTCCTAATTACATGCATCATTTTTTTGTCTGTCCCAAAATGTCCTATACGGCTGGAAATTTTCCACAAACTACCGAAATTCTTCCTTTGGATCTCCCCCTGTTTTTAAAGATGGTTTGTATACATTATACTATGATTTGCATGCTTTCTTTGTATCTTTTGCAGCTGATGCATATCTCTTTTCTCTTTAATATCATTTCTTTATGTTCATTCCTTTCTCTGTTTCTTGATAGTAACTGAACTGTGTGCAGTAAAAATCAAGATCGGTGGCCACTGCTATTGCCTATACCACCATTACAGGCTCAGTTACTATTTAGACTAAAGTTTTCCGGCTTTCTCTAGTTTGTATGTACCTCTGAAATAAATGTGGGTTAGATTCGTAGGATGGAAGAAGGGATTTAATAATGGGTACAAATTTGTCAATGCCCCACAAATATCTGTCTTTGCCTCATCTACTTGAGTCACAACTATTGACTCTCTGTCATTGAGAATGAATTTAAAATCTATAGTTGGGCCGTTGGGGAATATGTTTTGATTGTTTTACAAATTTAACACGTGCATATCTGCAGTTCTGCACCAAACAGGTTTGGAAACTCAGAAAAATGGGAATACCAAATCTGAGAAGTGGCAGAAGGCATAGAAGCTTTACTGTACGATAGTATGACCCCCCCAACCCCACCACACGTTTGTAAGAACCAATCAAATGAGTTGATGATATAACTTGGTTGTTCCATTCTCAAATCCAAGTGGGCTTTAAAAAAAAAGCATCCACTAGGTAGAAGTAATCAATTCAGATCCCTCATTCCTTGACTGTCATTTGTTGTGTGCATCTTTTCTACTTATTTTTAAGAGAAAACCTCCTATCTCTAAATAGGAAAGAACTAGCATCACCTTAGAAGATCCACACTGGCAAGATAACCTTAGAAAGAAATTTGTTTGGTCATTTTTCCTTTTAGGTCTTTTTTAATTTGAGGTGTGTGCTTGCTTACAATTTACACTGAAAGTTAATAGAATACAAATCTCTCTCTTTCTTTCTTTTTTTTTCCTTCATTCTTCGTTTTAGTCTTACCACTCTCCTTCAAAAGTCAGACTTTCTTGGGGACCAGAAGTAATATACATGAAAATCCATCAATTTGGAGATCAACGAAAGGCAGGTCTGTCTTTTTCATGTCACTTTTCACTGCCCTATAGTACCTGAGTCTGCTTGGGTTCTCCATAAAATCTCCCCTTGGTGGAACTCTTTCAATCATCTTCAGGTAAGACCTAGTATAGAGAAGATATAGGATTCTCCTCAAAACCATTTTGTCTTCCTTATTCTTTTTCCAAACTTTGGGTGAAGGAAAAGAAAAGAAATCCATCTGAATACACTTTCTCTTTCACTGAATTTCTTTCACCATGTTGCAGATACCCCTTTGGAATCTTGGAAAGTTGGTGGTGCTTGGTGGTACTTCTCAATCTGAGAAAGGTAGATTCTTATTTCCCTCATCAGAGACACCTTTATGGATTTTGCTTTTGGATTCTTGATTAATCTTAATAATATCCCTCCTCTTTTTCTCTTTTCAACTTGTATTCATGTTTTGGTATAACAATTTCTTTTGTCTAGAGATGAACCACATCTGAAATTCTGGTATATATATCAACTGCTTTTGTTATCCTTCGACAGGTAGGCAACCGCCAATGGAGGATAGGTATCTATCAAGGCAGGGAAGTGGAGTTTGGAGGTCTTTGAGAGATGGTGATTTTGAGGAAGAAGATGTTTGGAATGTTTTAAGAGATAGAAAAACTTCAAACACCATGACTGGTAGATCCAAAGAATCCTCAGTTTCTGTTCCGAGACGCCTCCCAACCGCTTCAAGGATGATACCAAGAGCTAGCAGCCACAATTATGGTAGTGGAAGTAGCTGTAGCAGTAGCAGCAACACTCATGAAGCCAAAATTGTGCAACAATCTGCACCTGTTCACATTCCCAACTGGTCAAAAGCATATGGCCAGGAATCAAAGAAGGGTTTCAAAAATAGTTCATGGCATAATGAGTGTGACGATGCTGATCATGATGATGAAGACGGGGATCTTGACGATGAGGATGAAGAGGAGGAGGAGGATGACTACGATTCAAAGGAACCCCCACATGAATTTATTGCCAGGAGGCTTGCAAGAAGTCAGATTTCTTCTTTTTCAGTTTGTGAAGGTGCTGGGAGGACCCTAAAAGGGAGGGACCTCAGCAAAGTGAGGAACGCTGTTTTGATAAAAACTGGTTTCCTTGAATCATTGTAACCGATTGTAGGTCTCAATTAAGTGATTAACTCCCATGGAATCATGGAAGTGTTGTTGTTGTCATGTTATTTCTGTGTGATGATTGCTTAGTCAGAGATTGTCTTGTAGTTAATGTCTAAGGTGTAAGAAATCAAAATTTAGTGTATAGAATTTCCATGAAGCTCATCTCTTGGTCCCATCATTTGTATTCTAATTGCACATTTCCATATGTTTGACTGTTCTATAGAGGATTTAATGAAGAGTTATTGCCCCTAGGATCACCAAGATCAATAGCATAATGTTACTGGTTTTTCTGGGTGCCATTCAATTAAGGAGTTACAGTCATTTGCTACAGATTAACATGAACTCAGCAATGTCAAAACAAGAATGATGAAAAGCATTATTACCTTTATGCAGTAGCACTTGATCACATCATCCATGAAGTTGGACCACAGAGCCAAACATGAGTGATTCATTTTGAAACTGCTAGTGACATTATGGTGATTCTCACTGTACCTTATGGATGTGCCAAAATTGACTCATCCTATTTGTTTAGTTGCAAGGGATGCCCCCAAAAATAACATCTAATTAACAAAGGTTAGGTCATTGTTGGCCTGGACATATTAGAAAATTCCATCAACATTGGCCAGACCAAAATATTTCTTTTATATATAACTGCATTACATCAAAATTCGAGTATGGTCATCCAGAAAAATCACAATCGACACAATCAACACTCTACATCCGTGATAATCCAAAAGTAATAGTAATTAACAAACTTAGCAGTAATTAATTCAGGGTTTCTCAAGTTAATTTTTCGATGAATTAACTTTCGTTAATGATTTAGTCTAGCTCGCGGTAGTGGTGATAATCACAATGTACTAGTAACTAACTAACTATATTAGCAATGTTTAATGTTTCGATGCATGTATAGACTCTCTCTATGCTGGTAGACAACATTATATTATTAGAAACTAGTCTATAACCGCATGAAGTTGATCTACTATGTAAAAACATACAATCGTCTGAAAGTTAATGCATTAATGCATCGTAAACGTTTCTGCTAGTTCAATCTATAATCTCCATACAGACAATTACCTCTAGCACGCCATATCGACAATGATACGGTAAAAAGGCTTTTAACCTTTGAATGCCCCCAATTATTGTCACCGTTCTCGGCTGGTTCTCAGATCATATGAAAGAACGGCCTCACCAGACTGATGAAGTTGAGAATTGAAAGAGACATCTTACCAACTTCATGTTATTAATTTATCTCCATATCTTTTTCTTTTCTTTAAACTTGGTCTGTTTGCTTTTTAGAATAAAAGAAATGGTGCAATCTCTTTCATTTAATGGTGCAATCCCTAAAAATGATGATAATGTATATAAATCTGTGATGGGATTAGCTAGAAAACAAGCTTCCTTGAGGTTTCTTATTAATTTCTTTGCTGCTAATCATGCCCTAAACTGTTTAATCAGTATACCACTTTTGACCAAGTGTTTGCGTCTTATTTTCCTAATTAATTTTAGATCCTCCACCCATAAAAGCATGTCAAATGGTCACTTCTTTGGTTCTTTCTCAATTCTCTAGAATATATTGCTTTTTCTTTACTAGCTAGTTAACATTCAGTTCACTTATTTTCTTGGTTCTCAGAAATTCCAAGAATTGGCTTACTTTTCATTGCTGGCATTGGTCTTCTGCAAGTTCTAATAGCCATTTTGGTCTGAAACCCAAGTTCTTAAAAATGCTTGTATCGTTAAAATTAAAGGAGTGTGCATTACTCACTGAAAGACAAAACTCTCTGCATTTGTACCAGTATTAGCCTCTAATACATTGCTTATAGTAGGTGCCCTTCATTTTCATTTTTATCTACTAATTTATGTCCAACACATAGGAGCTACTGAGCTAGAAATGGTTTGTTGGCCGAGATATCACATTCTTTCTTCTAAGTTTGAAGACATTTCCTTCACCGCTGTTGTTGTTACTGTCTTTGGTCATCGCATTCCCACTTCTCAACTCTGGGTCAACAAGCTTCCTCTCAATACCCTTCCAGTGTTCAATCTCAACTAATTTGGTTTGGCTGCCCTTCGAGTTGTCTTCTAGTTAGTATGGTTCTTCCTTATTCTTGTTGAATCGTTGTAGAGAACCTTTCCTTATTTACGTAGTTGACTTATTGTTTAGTTATGGTCATTTATACCTTGTAATTTCAACTAATTTGGTTTGGCTGCCCTTTTAGTGTCTTCTAGTTAGTCTGGTTCTTCCCTATTCTTGTTGAATCGTTGTAGAGATCCTTTCCTTATTTACGTAGTTGACTTATTGTTTAGTTATGGTCATTTATACCTTGTAATTTCAACTAATTTGGTTTGGCTGCCCTTTTAGTGTCTTCTAGTTAGTCTGGTTCTTCCCTATTCTTGTTGAATCGTTGTAGAGATCCTTTCCTTATTTACGTAGTTGACTTATTGTTTAGTTATGGTCATTTATACCTTGTAATTTCAACTAATTTGGTTTGGCTGCCCTTTTAGTGTCTTCTAGTTAGTCTGGTTCTTCCCTATTCTTGTTGAATCGTTGTAGAGATCCTTTCCTTATTTACGTAGTTGACTTATTGTTTAGTTATGGTCATTTATACCTTGTAATTTCAACTAATTTGGTTTGGCTGCCCTTTTAGTGTCTTCTAGTTAGTCTGGTTCTTCCCTATTCTTGTTGAATCGTTGTAGAGATCCTTTCCTTATTTACGTAGTTGACTTATTGTTTAGTTATGGTCATTTATACCTTGTAATTATAGGAATATTGTTTCCTATTAGAATATGACTTGTATCAGTATATATATACCTCGAATTGGAGAAGAATAAAACATTGAAGCATTCCCAAATATCCAATTTTCTTATTCTACTTGGTATCAAAGCAAGTTCGATCCTTCAAACTTGTTTCGTATTTCCCGAATCCCGAATTTCTAAGAACACCTGAAACCTGAAATATCACCACCACAAACCGCTGCACCAGGAATATACCTTGAAAACTGTAAGTCCCAGATTTGCCTTCTTCTTTTTTCTGCTCAAATGGCAATCCAAGAAATTACTGAAGGCTCCGGCAGCCAGGGATCCGATGCAAATTAGGTTCCTCAACAACAAATCATTAACCACTACCCAAGACAACTCGGCTTTTCCCACCAGCATTGCCATGAATGAGTCGAACTACACCATATGGGCTCCCCTCATGCGGATGTGAATTGGAGCATGAGGAAAAGTTGGCTATCTGACTGGAGCCAAGATTGAACTCAACATTAACTCTAGTAAATATGAAGCTTGGGCAACTGACAATGAAAAAGTGAAGAGCTGGCTTATTGACTCCATGGAGCCATCCCTTATGAACCAGTACATATGTCTTCCCATTGCAAAGGATGTTCGGGATGCTGTTGAGAAGACCTTTTATGATGATTCAGATGAGACCCGGATTTTTTAATTGAATAAGAAGTGCTTTGGAGCAACGCAGAATGGCCAATCTCTTACTGCCTCCTACAATGAACTTGATCAATGCATGGTCTCTCAAACCAACACCGTTGCTGCAGTGATTCAAGAGGCATGGCAATGGCTTGTATGCGAGTCCATGTGTCTCTGATTGGGCTTGACTTAGAATATGATCAAGTGCATGGTGCGATTCTGCGCAAGGACCCAAAATTTAATATAGAGAAGAGTTATGCTTATGTTCGAAAGGTGCAACCTAACAGGCAAGCTATAGGTCACTCTACTGAGTCCTCTGCCAACATAGGTCGGGTCTTCCTCCTCACTGCCCCACAAGCAAACCAAGTAGCTCGACTGTTTACAACTGTACTCATTGTGGAGACACTGGCAACCCCAAAGAACGGTGCTATGAAGTCATTGGCTACCGAGATTGGCCGGATTTCACCAAGAAACCTTGGAAGAACTTGGGCAAAGCTAAAGTTGCTACTATAGAGGAAGAGCTGTGACGTCCCGAACCCGAATTCACCGGTTTACTAGTCATTTGGACGGTAAACAACTTTTACTTTCACTTTTACTGTCGTTTCAATGCTTTTAGAGGGCCCTAAAAGTTGACTTTTTGTTCGGGTCAAAATTTGAGAAAATTTCCTTCATGAAAGTTGTAGAGGACGTTAAACCGAGCGCGTGCATATATGGTACGTAAAAATCGGAGTTCGTATGCAAAAGTTATAAGCGAAATGGTAAAGTTACTGTTCATGGTAAGTTTCTATAAATAGGACGAGTTACTGTGGTAAGTTTCCATTTTCGGAAACTTACCGAGCCCTCTCCTTCCTCTCTCCCCGACTCTGTCTTCCTCTCCGACCTCGTCACCTTCTTCCGGCCATAACTCCTCCATCCGGCGACGGATTTTGACGTGTAAGATGTCGTTGGAAAGCTCTCTTCCTTCTCTTGATTTCTGGGTTCGTTTCGTAGCTTAATATGAACTGTGGAAGGTGCAGCAACGAGAAGAAGATGACGGTCACTGTAGCATTTTTGAGGCAGCGTCGATATTTTCCGATTCCGGCAGTCTCCGGCCACCAAATTGGCGTCGAAGGTTCGGTTTTCATCACTGATCATTTCCCCTATGGCCTTGTATCACGATTTGTTGTGTAGATGCCGAATCGATGAATTGAAATTCTAGGGTTCTTGAGGATTTCTGGGTTTTTGTTCATTGATCGATTTCGGCCGTTTTTAATTGTTATTTGGGAATGTTGTAGTTGAGAAGTTGAATCAGTGTGTTGAGAAGGTGCTACTACCAAATTTTGGTGGCCATCGGAGATGGTGGCGGCGGCGCCGCCACTGTGGGCGGCGGTAGCGGCGGCTAGGGTAGTTTATAAATTTCAATTTTTAGCTAGTTAAATTCTATAATTATCATAGAGCTTGTATATGAAATTTGGTGAATTTTGGAGAAGCTTGGATTTAATTATGAATTTTTGAAGTTTAGGGTTTCGATTATCGAATTACGAGAATCCGACCGTCGGATATCTCTCGGTTCTGCCTTGGAACCTTTAAATTAACGAAATGGTATTAGTGGTATAATTTGGGTTGCTTCCAAGGAGAAGTGGAGATGTAATTATGAGGAATTGATTTTAGGAATCGTATTAATTTGTCGAATAACTATTCACGAAATATAATTGTGTACA
>BDJD01003227.1:29570-55564 GCA_002564525.1 Rosa multiflora | reverse complement strand
GATGTTTTTATAAGGATTGAGGATGAGATTTTAAGATGTTTCAAGATGTTCTTGTTACGTGATTGAAATTTCAGTAAAGAGGATGATTAAGAGTGTTTTCAAGATTGTTACTGCATGCGAGGTTTTAGAGAATAACTTGGGAAAGCATTAAGTCTTGCTTATTCATTTGAAATTACTTATTTTTCGTCCACTCACTCTAACGGATTTTAAATGTTTTCCCCTGGGCCCTTCGGTTTTAAATGCCCAGTTTGCAGGCCAGTTTAGCTTGAGGTCAAGCGTACTTGGGGTTGAGGCATAGCTGTCATAGCTTCCGCATTATTAAAGCATCGGTCATTTATCTTGCTTTCTATTCTCTTGTTCGCCTGTATATTAGATTGCTCTGATAACCTATGAGATTAATATTCTTAAGTTTCAGAATTGTTTGGTGATATGAGAGATGTTGTGATATAGGGAGCAGGGTGGCTCCAGGAGAATAAGGATGGATGATTTAGAAGTGTAATTGTTTTTCTACAGGTTTTGGGTTGTCCATTTTTAGGGGAAGTTCTGTCAAATTTTTGGTAGAATTTTTTCTAAAGTGGGCCCCGCAGGGCCTCTTCGGATTTCAGGGTGAAATCCGGGGCGGGTCCTGTCAAGAGCGTCCACCAAATACTTCCGCTAATGTAGCACAATCAGGTATGAAGGATAATGCATCTACAAATAGTACATGGATAATTGATACAGGTGCATCATATCACATGACTAATGACCCTAGCCTCTTGAAAACACTTAGCCTTTCCTCTCAAAGTGTTGTGTCAACAACTGATGGTACTCCAACCCCAATTACCGGAAAAGGTTCTGTAGTTTTATCTAATACATTGACTCTTGATTATGTGTTAGTTGCTCCCTCTTTGGCGTATAATCTTTTATCTGTGAGTCAAATTATTTTAGTTCTTGCATGTATTGTGACCTTCTATCAGTCTTTCTGTGTGTTTCAAGACATTCTGACTCGGTGGATTCTTGGTTATGGTGTTAGAAGGGGAAAACTCTACTACTTGGATCTAACAGATAGTGGAGAGCAAAAGTTGTGTCTCTTGGGTCAAGCTAATCAAACCAGTGGAGTAGAGAGTGCTAAGGCAGTTGTGTGGTTATGGCATCGCCATTTAGGTATTCTATATCAGTTATCTTAAGAAGCTACAACCTTATTTGTTTAAGGGTGTCAGTGAGACTAATTTTCATTGTGATGTTTATGAACTGGCTAAGAGCCATTGTATGTCATATTCTCCATGTATTAATAAAAGTCCCATTCCGTTTTTAAAAATCCATTCTGATGTTTGGGGGCCTGCCAAGATTCCTCCTATCTCTGGAGCTCGCTATTATGTGACTTTTATTTATGATTGTACTCGGATGACTTGGGTTTCATTGTTAAAGAACAAGAGTGTTATGTGTTTGCTATGTTTAAGAAGTTCCACAAAATGGTTTCTACTCAGTATCAACAACCCATCAGGGTCTTTCAATCTAATAATGGTGGAGAATTTGTTAGTGGTCCCATGACAAAGTTTCTGCGTTCTCATGGAATTCGTCATCAGACCTCTTACCCATATACTTCTCAACAAAACGGATAGGCAGAATGGAAAAAGAGACGGTTGTTGGAAGTTGTTCATGCCTCTTTGTTTGGTATGAATGTGCCTCATTCTTATTGGGGAGAAGCGGTAAAATCAACAGCATACATCATCAATCGTACTTCTTCTCGAGTAATTGAGTTTCAAAATCCTCAACAGAAACTCCAGAAGCTTCTTTATGTTCCTTCTATGCCTAATTTGGAGCTCCGAGTGTTTGGATGCACAGTTTATGTCCATATTCCCCAACATCAACGCAGCAAGCTTGATCTGTGTGCCAAGAAGTGTATTTTTGTTAGTTATGCGGAGTTCCAAAAGGGTTATCATTGTCATGATCTACTCATGAATAAAATTCATGTGTCTTTTGATGTTTCCTTCCATGAATCAAAGCCTTATTATTCAGGGGGAGTTTCTCAGTCTTCCCTGCATGGGGAGAAAGGGTGCGAAGGGAATCCTCAGCCTATCATTGAGTTTGAAGAATTGAAGAATTTGGAGGCTCGTTTTGGAGGACATGGTAGCGAAGACCAGTCTCAACGTTGACGGATAAGCCTGAAAAGGCTGAGATCGGTCACAATAAAGCTACTATATATGGGGATGACCGGTCTTAAGAAACAGTGAGACCTATCTTAGATGCCGAGAAGGATGAGACTTCTACGTATGATGGAGACCAGTTGACTCATGATGTGTGATCGGTCTTTGACACATCTGAAGTTAGTGCACAAGACATTCCCCCTTTTACATCATCAATTGAAGAGTTCGCTCAGAATGATCCACCTTAGGTATGCCCTAATTTAAATGAGTCTTCTGGGGTGGAAATTGTAGACCATAGGAGGTCACATAGGGTTTATAAGCGTGTTCCCAAAAAAAAAAGAACAACCAAACGAAACAGGTTCGGAGAGAAAATTGAAAATAAAGGCAAGTCGAGCCCTTTTGCGTAATTTCTAGGATCCTTCGATAATCAACACCACGGTTGTTGGGTCTTGCTCATCTTCACCACGCACCTCGGATCAATTTAGAAGTACAAACAGAGAGACAGAGAGAGAGAGCCGAAAACCCAAGAGACCAAACCTTCTATATAACTTGACCAGCCAAAGCTTCATTTGGGTTTTCATTTTTGTTTGTGGAAGTGGCTTTTGGATCTGAGTTTGGGTCAACGAGTGTGTTGACTTGTGATGGGTGTTGTTCTGAATTGATGCTTGGATTAGAGTGAAGATGAGCACAATGTCTTGGAAGCTGAGAGGAGTAGAGCCAGCTTCAAGGAGTGCAGTGTCTCGAAGATGGACCATTTTGTTTTGTATTGCTTGTTTCTGTGCTGGGATGCTCTTCTCTGATAGGTAATGTAATTCTACCCAGATAAAGCTTCAATCTTTACTTTTGAATTTAAGTAAAAAATTTGATCTTTGAAATGGTTGGCTTGTAATGCCAATTTAAATTTGGTGTGGGTTAGCTTGTTTTCTCAGATTAATTATAGCCAAACAATGGGAAATTTGGATGCTTTTTGGGTATCTGCCATATGGGGTTTGAAAGGTTTTGGCAAATTTGGCATCGTTTAAGAATTTTGGTAGGTGACGATGGATTCTTTGAAGGTTTGCTGGGTTTTTAATTAAAGAATTTTTGGTGTTTTTGTGAATAATTTTGTCAGCATTTAAAGTTGTTATTGATGATGATGTCGGTGGTGATTGTAATAGTGCTTTTTCTAATTAGAGGTCTTCGAGTTCTCTTTTTGTTTTTTCAGAATTGGCAAGTGTACGTTTACGTTGTACTTTACAATTATGGGAGAGATAGATCTGAATTTCATATGACAGATCCAACTATGGAAATTTTAAGCCTTCACGTTAATGTCATTCTACTGTTCGAATTGGGACATAATTGTTCCAGCCTTGTACAGGAGGTTATGATTACATTTTATCTAGTTCAGGAGTGCATCAATCATGACATTGTTGTTCCTTTTGCGTTGTTATCTTTTTTGTTTATCTGCCAATATTTTTTCATTCTGATTAGTACATGCTATTCTTCTGCTAAATGACATACGTACCCATGAAAATCATATTACTACTCGGAACTTTATTAGTATACATGCTAGATTTCAGTTCCTGTCTTGTGATATACTAATTAATTAAATTTTTGCTAACAGAATGTGGTCAGTGCCGGAAATAAAAGGCATGTCAAGGACAACAAGGGTTGATGGTGACAATCTGAAGTTAGTATCTGGTTGTGATCCATCCAATGTGAGTAGATTACCTTTTCTTATTTGTGTATTTATCTTTCGTTTACCTTGACTTGTTGGTTTTGTCAAAAATTTGACATGTTGGTTTCATTTCTGTTGTTTAGAAGGATGTAGAACAGGAATCAACTGATGTTTACGGGGAAGTTTCAAAGACTCATCATGCTATACAGTATGCCATTACCTAACCTTATCTTAATCTTACTGATGTTGTCACAATGTCATATCTTATGAATCTTACAACATGCAGAACACTGGATAAAACAATTTCAAATTTGGAGATGGAATTAGCAGCTGCAAAGGCTGCTCAGGAATCTATACTTAACGGGTCACCGGTTGCAGGAGATTTAAAAGTCTCTGAGTCCACCAAGAAAAGAAAATATTTGATGGTTGTCGGAATCAATACTGCTTTTAGCAGTAGAAAGCGTAGAGATTCAGTCCGTACTACTTGGATGCCTCAAGGTTTATTAATTGACGACCTATTTTCTTGTGTACTTTTAAGATTTGAAAGTTCCTGACATTTTCTTTATATTATATGGATAGGCGATAAAAGAAAGAAGCTTGAGGAAGAGAAGGGAATTGTAGTTCGCTTTGTAATAGGTCACAGGTGAGTATTTGAGTTCAGAGCAATTTATTAGTTACACGTTTCCATTTGATTTATCATCTAGGCTTAGCCTTCTAAAGACTGAGTGAAGATGTTGGTCTTTAACAAGAAGACCATGGTATTCGGCTCTTTGCTATATTGATCTTTGCCATATCAACTGTAAACCTTTCGCTCTTCTTTAAGGGAAAAAAAAAAGTGAAAAAAAAGAAAAGAAAAAAGTTGAAGGAGCAGAAGCTGATTTGTCTTTTCTTGTATTACTCGTTCCATCTCTAGTGCTACATCAGGTGGTATCCTTGATAGAGCTGTTGAGGCCGAGGACAAAAGACACGGTGACATTATGCGGCTGGTAGAGCTTTTATCTTTTCATATAATTCAGTTGAATGACTTGAATCTTTATCTGACAGAGGAACATATACAATGGGAGGACATCGAAAATGTTAACCGTATTTTGTCTTCATAAATTTTGTGCATTCAGGACCATGTTGAGGGTTACCTCGAATTATCAGCAAAGACCAAGATATTTTTTGCTACTGCTGTTACTACATGGGATGCAGAGTTCTATGTCAAAGTTGATGATGATGTACATGTAAATATAGGTAAACTCTAGCTTTTGTAGGTATAGAAACATAAGACAGCTGTCACTTAAAGAGAAAATTTAGTTTGAGAATATTCATTGACACTCAAAATAATGTGTAACTGGTACCATAAAGTTACCTATCTATTCATCCTTTACATACCCTTCGAGTTTTTTTCAAACCGAGTAATGAGGTGAAGCAGTCGTGGCAAATATGTCGAAAGACTGCTGAAACACGAATCCTGTTTATGGAGTTGCTAGTGTTCACATCCTTACATGCATTCTGATCTTGCTGCAGCCTAGTCTGTAATAGTGTCTGTTATCTTTCTCCCTGTTCCTTGATTTTCATTTGTTCATCATATTTCAGGAACACTTGGAGCAACTTTAGCTAGACATCGGTCAAAGCCCAGGGTGTACATTGGATGCATGAAATCCGGTCCCGTCCTTGCTCAAAAGTGAGTTTTACACAATTAAAATATATTTCTTCAATCTCAACGTTTTTGGCATTCTGCTCCTTACCTCAGTTCATCAATAGGGGAGTGAGGTATCATGAGCCCGAGTACTGGAAGTTCGGCGAGGAAGGGAACAAGTATTTTCGTCATGCCACCGGCCAGCTCTATGCTATCTCAAGAGACTTGGCTACTTACATCTCCATCAACCAGTAAGTTCCTATATTCTATACAATGGTAACCTTTCTGCTATAAGTAGATCTAACCTTACTGAAATATCTATTATGCCAATCATCCAGGCATGTTCTACACAAGTATGTCAATGAGGATGTTTCTCTGGGTTCATGGTTACTGGGATTGGATGTGGAGCATATTGATGACCGAAGATTATGTTGTGGAACACCGCCTGGTAACCCCATATGCATCTTCTTTTTTGTTTTTTCTTTCCATTTTTCATGTCATATTCTTGTGATTACTTTGACTCTTATAGCATACAAGGTAAATTGGTGGTGAGATAATGGCAGCGCATTGTTTCACTATGTGCCACTCCTCTGGCAATGGGAATAGTTTAGTGATTGTAAACCATTGGCTTACAGGTTTTACTAAGTGTAGGGTTCCATAGGCAACCCATGCATCATCATTTTCCATTGATAGTATCCCAGTTCATTGAGATGCCAGATCATCTCTAACAGCCAGGAGTTAAAAAGTGGGGAAGACACAATTACCTATTTTGGTTAGTGTTCTTAAAAAAGAAATAATTAGAAATTTAAAAGTGACAAGTGTTGCAAATCTAGGAAGAGTGTAGTATTAAATTAACTGATAGAGTGATGTGTGGTGGTTGGGCTTGAGTGGAGGCATAGTGGTGTTTAGTGGACTACTAGCCCTCCATTGCATGCCTGTTCATAAGCTGATGACCTGTTGTATACCCAAATGTGTGCTGGTAGCTTTGATATCTAGGATTCTGTATGGGTTGATTACATTCCCCCTCAATTTCCCACTTATTATTTGGCTGTTTACCAGTTTCTACAGCACCGAAGCTTGGTTTAAAATTTGGCACAAGCTCTAAGACTTATTGTGAGAATGAATCCTCCTTCCTGTTGAGCACTGTTAGTATGAGAAGTTAGTTCTTTCTTGACATTTATGGCATGTCGATTATCATGACTTTGTTGTTTAAGTCATGAAGGTGAGGTTGAAAAACATGTGTGAAAGAAACCGGAGAAAAGCAGCACCTGTTTTATGGTGCTGTGCTCTTTCCATGTAATTTCGTGGGGGTGGGTGAGTTGTGCCTAGGCTTGCTTTGGTGCATGCATAAGAAGTTTTTCATGTTAAAAATTACAAATAAGAACCCTGGGAAAAAATTACAAATGGAGTTTCATTGTTTCACAGTAGGAATTAATATTAGCATGGCAAATGCAGAATTAGAAGTTTAATGATGTTATTTGTTACCACAGATTGTGAATGGAAGGCCCAGGCTGGCAATGTCTGTGTTGCTTCATTTGATTGGACTTGTAGCGGGATTTGCAAGTCTGCTGAGAGGATCAAAGAGGTCCATCGACGCTGTGGAGAAGGCGAGAATGCTTTGTGGAGTGCAGTTTTCTAACTTGATCCAAGTTGCAAACTTTTCTTCCAAACTCAGGAGGAGAAGAACATGTAGATGGTTTTTTGGTCTAGTATTGTAAAGATCCTCACACGGTATCTGTAAAATGAGATGCATAGTGAGCTGGGATTCTACTCCATTTTAGATGAGGAGGGAGACCCAAAGTTAAAAGAGGCGAGAGAAGTAGTAGTAATAGTAATCATTCTTTTGAAGTGCTTCCGGGGCCGTTTGTAATTAGTCTTCCATGGCTAATGAAGCTCCATAATGAGTGCCAATCTTTGTGCTAGCTGGTGCTGCCTTTTCGTAATAAATTAGTGCATTGTTGGTTGAACTCTTAATGGTTTTAGTTCCTTTTTCCGATTAGATTGTAAAAAAAAAAAATGACACTATGAAGTATTATATTACTTTCTGGCGATCTCTTTGCTTAACGACGAAGGTTCACTAACAAGAGCATGTGTGACGAGTTGAATCAAATGAGTCATGGGGATGATGAACTCGACCGACTTAGCAACCAATTGGTGGATCATATGAATATGCAGCTTTGTTTTGTGTTTATATATGCGACATCATACACGCTACTTATGTTGCAGCTAGCTACCTGCCTGTATAATGACTTTTGAGTAGGTGAACCAAAGAACATTTAGTGATCCAATCAAAGAAAGAGAAAAATAAGCATAAAGAGTTTGGCTTAAGAAGATAATGATGCTCCTGGCTTAAGAACATTTATGTTTATTTTCGTTAGAGCAATTTAACAATTCTTTTAGGTAGAAGGTGATTACAAATTTTAATCCAGATGATGACTCGGCATATTTTCAAGTTCTATGAGAAATTGGAACTCTGGTACATGACATTCAGCACAACCTATCGCTGATACAATCAATAGCATATTGTATGATCATATCTATTGAGACGCAAATATGTTTGGCGACCATTTAGCATAGATAGTTGAAAATGATAACCAAAAATGTACATGGTTCAATAGCTTTCTAAAAAGAATATATAACTTCAGAAAATACTCGAGCTAGATTCTTATTAGTTAATGATGAACGCCTAAACTATAGACGGTATGTCGGTAAGGTGGGATAGTGGTCATTGTATGTACCAAACCAATGTCGGATACTCGGTGTGCCTTCTGCAATATTAGTCATGTAAGAGTTCAGCTTGGTTTGAATGTGAGTAGTGTGCTAAGTATGTCACTATGAGGTCATGTAGACCAAAGTCCTTTTTCTTCTTACAGAAATGTAGACTTAGAAGGTGGATTTCTAAGAAGCAAGTCACCATGCCATTTGTTCTGGATAATAATAATAGCTTGTGGTGATTATTCCTGCAGTACTAGAAAAAGCAAATTCCACTATCTTTCCCTCTCTCCGCTAACAAGTCTCCACGTAATCACAGGTCTATACTGCTCTCACTCATTGTGTTATCTACCAGGACCAGATTGTCATTTCAGTCTCACCAACACTAATAGTCATCTCTCTAAGATCATTATATTAATACCACAACTGAAACTCAGAGTTGTTGCTTACATTACTAGCTTGCAGAAATGAGAGGAAACTCGGATGACAATGCTCCAAATGTCCCTCTTCTGAAGCTCCTAGATTGCTCTCTTAGGGTTTCTGTGATTCCTCTTAGTATTGCAACTATATGGTTGACTGTGACCAACCACCAAGACAACACTGGCTATGGGAAGCTGGACTTCGGCAACTTCATGGGCCTCAAGTAAGAACTGCATTCACTTCCATGATTAATTTCCTAGCCAGTTGGATTTTAATCTGTCTTCATAATATTGTTTCTGTTTTGGGGTCTTAATTTCAGGTACATGGTTTGCATCAGCACCATTTCTGCTGTATATGCTTTTGTTGCTGCTGTGTCCTCATGGATCAGATGCTTAGTCTCTAAAGCTTGGCTTTTCTTTGTCCCTGACCAGGTTAATCAGTTGTCTTTTTTTTTCTTTGGCCCCTTCAATTTTCTTTTCTTATTCTATTTTCTCCATGTAGACATATAAATAAATAGGATCTGGTTGGATGAAAATTAAGTTTGGAGAAAGAAAAGTAGCTAGACACCATGAAGAACTACTTTAGCTCTTAACATTTGGTAAAAGCTGTAAGTTTGGCCTCGATATATTTGTGACAGGATATTTGGGGAAAATAATCATGCTTGCATCACAATTAAGGGCTCTTAACCCCCTTCATTGAACATTTGAACCATTAAAATTCATATCGAAGTTGTCATTCGAGCTCGACATGGAGGTTTTGAGAAGTAGACCTACAGGATTCGAGCATTAATTACACAATGCCCATAACTGTGAAGTAAATCTTAGTTCTTGAAATTTCTTGTTTGTTTATGAAATGCTTAACAATGTTCTTAGTTTCTAACCACTAAGCACACGGTCTGAAATTTGTGTGTCCTTGCTCACTTTGTGTCCTAAGGTTCTTTTAATTTCAATTTTTGGGTGCAGATACTAGCCTACCTAATGGTCACATCTGTGGCTGCAGTGATGGAGATGGTGTTTTTAGCTTATAAAGGTGACAGGGCAGTCTCATGGAGTGAAGCTTGTGCTTCATATGGACAATTCTGCAGTAGAATGAAGTTGGCCTTGGTTCTCCACTCTCTGGCCCTTTGTAGCTTCCTTGTTTTAGCTGTGATTTCTGCTTATAGGGTCTTCAGCATGTATGAGGCACCTTCTGTTTCTCATAAAGAGGTGGAGTTAGAAGAGAACACTACATAGATGGGTTGTCTTTCATTGGTTCTATTTTAGAGGTTTTGGTTTGTGGAATTATGTGTAAACTTGTTTTGTTATACAAAGCTTAGAAGTATGAGTCGCTTTATGGGGTATCTCATCTATATAACATAGGAAATTTGTTTCGAGGATTTTTTTTTTTTTGAACCAAGGAAATAACTTTAGAACAATTCTTATGTTCACCTCTAGGGTGAATGAGCAAATTCACTCTCTCTTGTGATTAACGTATAATAACTTTATAATTTTTTAATCCAACCGTTCATGTTGTATAACGTAATATAAAGATTAGCTCTGTAAAAAATCAATTAAATTGAAGACCTTTTAGTTATTCATTTCTATGAATTACATGGACGGTTCATCATAGTAGTAGTAAGTGTTGTTAGAACCATTCATTTGTTTGATTCAATTAGATAATTAAACGATTTCCGATTTGATTGATTTTTTACAGAGATGATCTTTAAAGAATAATTTAAGATATAGACCGTTGGATTATAAATTTATTAAGTAAAAATATGTTAATTGACAACGGGGTGAATATGATCATTCACCCTAGGGGTGAACCTAAGAATTGTTCATAACTTTATAGATAGAAACTCAATAGAGATTGATTACAATCAAATCGTAACACATCCAGATAGCATTTTCAGAGTGTTATCAAAATATAAAAAACTTGTGCAAGTCTACAGCGAGAGTGACAATTACATACCCTTCTGCTGCCTGATCCACTCCACCCTCTCAAGCACCTAGTTTCAAAATAACCGGACCACGTGTGAGGGCAATTCATCATTACATTGATAACTAGAAGGCACCGAACTCATAGTTCATGCGAACAGGGCCAAAGAACCGGCTCAAGAATAGGACAAAACCTCTAAATCCTAGCTCAAATGAGTAGTAGGGATCTATCCAACCTAACAGAAGATCACAATCTACAAACAAAGAAAATTAAACATTATGCTGCCACGATGCACAATCCTCTCCCACAACGCTGACTCTAGCCTTCGGGTGACAATAACACAATGAGCATGACAACCACGACGCTAGTAAACTAGACCCCTCGAGAACCCAACAATCTCCGGCCTAGATGCAACCACCTGAAAAAGACACCAGCAAATCATGGATACTTTGGCTATGAACAATTCTGGTACTAGATTCTGATTGGTTGGACGGCCATGCCCATGCCGGAGTTACATCCAATAATCAACTTTGGCATACGGCATTATCAGAAGCACATCACAGTCTCACCAGTCTTCTCGTTTTCGTGGGTCTCTGAATAGACAAACGACAATACTCCTACATACGACGATGTCTTCTGTCTCATTGGTCTGAGTACGACGCTGTCTCCACAGTTCACAAGGTAAAAACAGAAGCAAAAGCAATAGAGTAAAAAAGTGAAATCTGGTTGGTGAAGTAAAAAAGTAGTTGTCAAGTCAGTGGGTTCCTTCCTTGTTCTCTCTCCATCAGTTTCCCCATTTGTGGCGTTGCCCCTTTATCTTTCTCTCTCTGATTCCTTCCCAAACCCTTTTCATTTCTTATTCCTTTGATTTGTGTTTGGTAAGATTATTAAAAGATTTTTTCTTTGATTATTTAATTCCTTACCCTACTTTTGTTTTTAATCAAAAACCCTTAATTTGGTTCTTCTTCTTGTGATCTGAACTCATCAGGGCTTTACAAAACTGTCAGAGAGACTTCTGATCTTCCATGGCCAAAAGCTCCTTCAAGCTGGAACACCCTCTGGGTTCGTTTCTTTTGCTTTCTATATACGCTTACAGTTTATATGCATGTGATTGTGGTAGATCTAGAGTGAACCTGGATTCTGTTATGCATGGTTTTTGTTGATTTAAGATGGGTCTCTTGCAAATTTCATAATATTTGTGCATATTTTGGAAAAAAAAGAAGAATTATTGAATTAAAGTTTCAATCTTTTGAAGTTGGAACTTTTTATGTATTGGGTTTTTATGTGAAGTTTAGTTCTTTTTCCCCAATTCTATGCTTTTTATTCCTGTAACTGAGTTATAAGATCTGGTTTGATTGATTTATTTATTTTTTATATGATCTGGGTTGGTATTCTGAGATTTAGGACAAAAGAGTTGTCCAGCTAGTATTGAAGGTCACTCTAATCATGTGGTTGAATTGTTGTAGGCTTTTCTATTGGATTCTAATTGTGATTGTGTGGCTTCCTTTTCGTGAAAATGTATTATAGTAGTTGGAAATATGCATGAGAAATAAGTGTTAATTTTGTGCAGTGAATGGTTATCAAACCCTGCGAGCAAGAGTGTAAGAGGATTGAAATAACTATTTACTTAAGGCATGTCATAGATATCTAGTTTAGAAGTGTAAGAATGATCCTTGAAAGTCCATTGTTCTAGCGACCATTTTCTCCCTATTTCCTATATCTTTTTAACAACCTACTACACTATGCATTATATCAAGACAACACGACTATATTTCTGTTATGCTCCCAGTAGATCAGAGCTTGAAAGGTTATTCATTCTTACATGCTTTTCGTTGTATTTTGATATTCTACAGAGAGGAGGCAGGCAGAAGCTGCTCGTATCAGGGAGAAATATCCTGACAGAATTCCGGTATGGCTATCATTAGTCGGTGTTATAAATGCTTGAGGGGCTGTTAGGAGTTAAGATGATCTAGATTCTAAGCACAATGTGATTATAAATTAAACTTCGTAAATTGTTAATTTATACAGAGATAGATAGCAAAGGATGTTTGAACCTTTGGTCGAGTTGTGCCATACCAAGTGTCAAAAGTCTGTTATGTAAAACTCGTTTAGCTTTAATTGCGCTTTCTATACCTATTTCTATATGGAAGTGCTTAACTTCTTTTTTCTCTGGTATTGTAAATAGGTTATTGTGGAGAAGGCTGAAAGGAGTGACATACCAGATATTGACAAGAAGAAGTAAGTATTTACTATATTTATATTACGTATGTGCTTTAAAGGTTTTTACTCCTGGTGCTCACAACATTTATTTGTTAAATACAAAGCACAATTACTTGGTAAAGGACTTCACACTAAGTTGCCTGCACTTGATAGGATTTCTTTTCCTTCTTTGATGAGTTATGCCACAAGTCCTCTTTGCTGTGGAGCTCAACCAAGATATGCATATTTTATTTAGAAGTTTAATATGGAGAAGAAATTAGGAACAGTTGGTGCTTAAGTTGGAGCTGAAATATAAGTTTCTAACAAATTGACTTTCAAACAGTAGTCAGTGTTTTCATTGTATAGTGAAAGATCTCGTTCAATGGATTCTGTTTAATGTTTTGTGATGGAAACAGGTATCTGGTTCCTGCTGATCTGACTGTCGGGCAGTTCGTTTATGTGGTCCGGAAGAGGATAAAGCTTAGTGCTGAGAAGGCCATATTTATATTTGTCAAGAACATTTTGCCACCTACTGGTTTGAATTATAATCCAACTCGATTATGAATAACCATTTCTCTTATTTTTTTACTTTTAACATGTATTTGGCCTTTTTCTGTTGCAGCTGCCATGATGTCGGCAATTTATGAGGAAAACAAAGACGAGGATGGTTTCCTTTATATGACTTACAGTGGAGAAAATACATTTGGATCCTTTTAAGTGCAGCCGAGCCTGATTGTCTGTAAATATAACCTTAATAAGTATGAAACATGTATATTCTTTCGACTTCTGCTACTGCAACCCAAATTTGAGGTTGCTTTTCTTATAATGTCTACTGATGACTGTTGGATCTATGGCTTTATGCCTTTATTATGGAAATATTGCATGGTTATTCCTACTAAGTGCAAATGAGTGAATTATATGTGCTGCGTTGTCTAATATATTGATTTCTGCATTGGAATATAAATATTTTGAACTCGGCATTCAATTTGCTTTCTCCTTATTGTTAATCTACATCCAATGTGTTGGATTCAAATTTGCTCACCACACTACTATATGTGGTGGTGATATCACCATCCAAAGAGAATTTGCCACGTAGTCTAATACACTAACTATGGTTAATTAAACTACTGATTAAATAATGTATAGAGGGAGAGAGTGAAAGCCAGAAATCCAAGATAAATTCAAAGAAGTCAAATTGCAATTCACCCAGAAGTCTGAGAAAAATTGATGTGGTATGGATTGTGGGTCGCCAAATTTGATCTCTTTGGTTGGTTTTCATGGTGATAATATTGTTGAAAAGGCTACCTGAATGAACTAGTTTGAATATTGGGATTTTTTCTCTGTCCTCTCTTCCTCATCTCATCAAAACCAATTCGATATATAAACATCCAGAAATTTCAGATTTGGGATTTGATTCTTTTACAAATTAATCAATACCCAATCTCTTTCAACAAGATTTCCTCGACAAGAACCCAAATTGAAATTGGATACCCACAATCCATAAAGCTTCAATTTCTCAATATTGTTTTGGGTGAGACTTAATTTGGGATTTTTAGGTTTTTGTTTGTTTGTTTTAGACTTGTCATACTTAATAAAAATTTAAAATAAAGTAGAAGAAGGTAGTAAGGGAGAAGAAGACAGTAAGGTGGACTGCAATTGAGTTTGCTGGTATTGCTTGGTGAGTTGCGCAATTGGGTTTGCCGGGAGGTGAAGAACTGTTTCTGAGATTTGGGAAGGAAGAGAGAGAGAGTAATTCTCATTTCTTTCTCTTTATTAATCATAAATATCATTAATTTATTAATTTAATTATAGAGAGTTAACTACGTTATTTTGTGCAATGTGTGGCGTAATTTTATGGGGTGATGGTATCACCACCTAACTAAAAATGGTGAGCAAATTCAATTCCTAGTGTGCTTATGTTTTGTACATATAGAAACCAAGGCGAATGCATGAATTTCCAAACTAATTGCACGTCAGTTGGAAAGGGTCTCAAGAGGAATGAGGAGGAATTATTAGGTGGTCCTGGAGTACCACGTGACACTGTCATGTGGTAGTCCAAACTAATAATATCACTCGTCGTGGTCTCAAATAGATGGAAAAGGAAAAGAAAAACAAAAGGAGTTGGAGGTGGTGCAGGGTGATCAATGATATACATGTTCATGCATGTATTATAGCTGGACTGCTGGAGGATGATATTTTGTCCTAATAAATATGGTTACACTAAGTTTTCTTTAATTTGTATATATCGTGCATTCTAATGTGATTAGACTCATTTATTTTCAAAATCATATTGGTCAAGAATTCATTAAAACAGAGAACAACTGGAACTCCTTAACATTTGTTAAGAACTGCTGTTTTTGTTTATTTGACATGGTTTGATAATTAAACGGTCTACTTTGATTATTTTTTGCATAATGGTGATCATTAAACATTTTTTATCAATGACATGTCTCTATGCAATTAGTCCAAAAAACGTAGTGTCCCTCCTTTCTACTCGTACACTCTCCAATGAAATTTTACAATTATAGCCGCCTCCACTCCAACCTAATTTTGCAATTATAACAACGTTTCTGGCTCTTGATTAGAACTGCTATTTCTGGATGATCAATTAATATAATTATTTAGTTTTTTCTAATGTCTCAATTAATATCTCGGTGAGTGGTATTTATCTTTGGACCCTTATTTACATTTCTAAAGAAAATTAAAAATAATGATTGTTACAATCTGTCACTAATCTCTTAATTTTCATGCAACTCTAAATAATAAATAATAAATTTCTTTGGATCCTTATATGTTGCATAATATGAATGGTATGCATGATACAAATCAAAATAGCATGAGCGGTCACAAAATTTGAATTCAAGAGATTAGGTAGCCTAAAAAATTCAGTCATGCGTATTCACTGAGAAAAGATAACCTCAATGCATACGGTGCAGCGTTTTCCCAGCACTTTTGTGTTTGAGGGAAGAAAAACAGATGCTGGAATCCCTCTCTTTTTAAACGGAGTGGTACTTTTGCTTGCATCACAACTATAAAATCACTCTTATTTATTTGCTATAATTGATCGAGAAAACTCAGGCGCATTCTAAAAAAAAAACAAAAAAAACAAAAAACAAAAAATTCCTCAGGCATCTGTTTCTCATATAGAAACAATAGCTGTACATCCAACTCGGATTAAGAATGAAAACAAACTTCTTTGCAAAGTTCAACATCTGAAGTTCCTACCTCCCATCCAGATAGAGAATTTCAATTCTCTTTCACCACAAATGTCATCTCTTGTTTCTAGCTCACATGTGACAGGATGTATCAGGAGTTCAATTAGTTTGTAACAGCAAAGCAAGTAATGATGCAAGTCTAATCATGAAGCTCATTATTAGCTCAAAAGGAAACTAAGGAGGTCAATTTGATGGCAACAAAAATGCAGAAGCCATTGAATTATATATTAAGCATTTGACAGTGATGAAATACCATCTAACAATGACTTCATATGCTCATGAGGAGAAGCAAAGACGTTTGCAGTTTGCACGTGTGTGTATACTCAACCTCATATGGAAATTTGAATCTATAAATACCCGATTAACAGTATAGAAAATTACACACAAGTGATCTTTTGAAACTTTAATTAGTCATAAGGCCACCTTATATTTTTTGTCTTCATAAGGCCACCTAATGCTTCAATTTTTTCTCCGTTTGACCAATTTACCCTTCCACCGATAGAGCTGAAATAACAGCCTCTTCTGCTCCACAGATTCTCTCTCTCTCAACAACCACCATTCTGCTCCACACATTCTCTCTCTCTCAACAACCACCATTCTGCTCCACACATTCTCTCTCTCTCTCTCTCTCTCTCTCGGGTTGCAGATCCCTTCACAAACTCACACGACGTCGTTGCCTCTCTCTCTCCCCTTCACCGTTGCAGACCTCAGACCTCACAAGCTCGCCGGCAAAACACCTGATCATCGACGTTCGATCACAGATCAAGTCTTGATCTCTGCCTCCGATTCCGAAGACCACCGGCACGGCGCTTTCTCTATTTCCTTGATCACAGATCACCTCGTGATCTCCGCCTCCGATTCCGGCGACCACCGGCACGGCGCCCTCCCCAATCTTGCTCGCTCTCTCAGCAAACCCTATCTCCCTCTGCCAGGCTTCGTCGTCTCCGCGATGATGAAGTTTTCGCAGACTATTGCGAACCAGATTCGATCAGCTCCTCCTACAAAGCCTCAACGATGCCAACTCGGACTCTATTCACCTAGAGCTGACTCAGGTAGTACCTCTCTCCTTCTCGCTTTTTCTTCAATTTCGGCTCTGTTTGCTTCGGATTCTCATTTCGGAGCCCTAGAATCATCTGTTTTGGTTTCGGAGTATTCCGAATTTGGACGGAACTTGATTTGATTTGATTTGATTTGAATTTGAATTTGAATTTGAATTTGCAGGCGCAAATTATTTTAAAAATCTCAATTTTGATTGCTGAATTTTCACGTAGGGTCTGTTTGGATGATAATGCTCATGGATACAAGTTATGTTGATCGATTATGATATGTGCAATACATGCAAGATTGAGCATTGTGCATTGTAAATTTGTAGTTGTTTTAATGTTTCATAGTAGTTTTTGTGTAGGTTGGTAATAGTTTTCTCAGTTGGTGATAGTAGCTTTGTTAGTCTTTGGTAAGAGTAACTTTTGGTCGTGATGATTGTAGCTTTTTGTGATGGTGATAGTAGTTTTTAACGTTGGTGAGAGTACCTTTTGACGGTGATAAAAGTAGTTTTTTACAGTGGTGATAGTAGTTTTCTGCGTTGGTGAGAGTAGCTTTTGTTGATGGTGAGAGTAGTTTTTGATACAAGAGTAACTCTCTAATGTTAGTGAGAGTAGCTCGTTGGTGTTAGTGACAGTAACTTTTGTTGTTGGTGAGAGCAGCTTTTGATGTTGGTGAAAGCAGCTTTTGCTGGTGGTGAGAGTAGTTTTTTAGTGTTGGTGAGAGTAGCATTTGTTGCTGATGAGAGTAGCTTTTGGTATTGGTGACAGTAGCTTTTGTTGGTGGGGATAGTAGTTTTTCGTTTTGGGGAGCATAGGTTATTTGGTAAGCAGCAGCTTTTATTGTTGGTGATGGTAGCTTTTGTTATCTCATTGGAGGTTGCTGGAAATCTTACTAGAGTAGCTTTTGTTGCTAGTGATAGTAGCTTTGTTGCTAGTAATAGTAGCTTTTGTGACATTGCCGGAAATTTTATCAAAGTAGCTTTTGTTGCTAGCTATAGTAGCTTTTGATGTCAATGACAGTAGCTTTTGTGGTCGCCGGAGTTCGCCGGAGACCTGCCGGAGTTGGCCGGAGGCCTCGCCGGAGAGGAGAGAGAGAATAAATGTTGATTTTGTACTCTAGTGGCAGTTATGTAAATATATTGGTTTTTAATATCCAAAATAGAACATCTTTTTTAATCTAGTGGCCTTATGAAGGAAAAAACTAGTGGCCTTATGAAGGAAAAAACTAGTTGGTGGCCTTATGGCTAAAAAAACATTCTAAGATGCACTTATATGTAATTAACCCTTAACAGTAAACCTCATATGATACTTTTCAGAAGTAATATGCAAGTAAATGAGCATAGTTTTGCAACCATTGCTTCAACAGCCAAGAAAAGAGAAAAACAGAGACATTGAACAATCTGAAAACATTTGAAGCCAAGCAGAAGCTGATAGCATTGTTTTCTATACATTAAATCTCAAGTTACATCCAATTCCATGCTCATACATCATGAAAGTTCTCTCCTTCAACATGCTTGAAACTCCACAACTGCAACAACCATTGCTCATATATCAACACAGATATATGTGGAAATGTTTATATGTAAAACTTGTTTAGGTGTAGTTGCACCTTCTGACCTTTTTCTATATGTAGTCTGTCCAATATGGAAATGTTTATCTTCTTCTTTTCTTCCGGTGTTCTAAAAATAGGTTATTGTGGAGAAAGCAGAAAGGAGCGACATACCAGACATAGACAAGAAGAAGTCAGTGTACACTGTGTACTACGTTCATATTTCATACGTGCTTTATATAGTTTCACTTTTGCCGCTCTCAACATTTCTTGTTAAACACAAATACACGTTTTTTGGTAAGATCAAGACCTCACATTGAGTTGCCTGCACCTGATGTTCTTTTCCTGCTTTGATGCGTTATGCAATGATTTTGCGTTCTCGTAGAGCACAATCAAGTTATGCAAATATCCATCTTTTATCTGAAAATTTAACTGCATATGTTTTCCGTCCCCATAACATCACATCACATTTCAGTTCTGTCGTGTCCTAAATTGTCCATACTTTCAATGTTGTTACTGCAAAAGATTCTATCAATGTAGTATTAGCAGTCTTGCTCATCTAAGAGATAGTTTTAAGGGATTTTAAGAGACGAATACATCTCAACCACATATTTTAAATTTAAAAAGTGAAATTATAATAACATAAAACTGTGTATTTGTTTTCAACCTTCAGATTCTTGTAGTCCCTTAAAAATTGTTTCTTAGGTGAACAGCTCTTGTAGTATTAGCAGAAGAAGAAATTAGGAACAGTTGGTGCTTAAATTGAACTTGAAATATAACTTCCCACAAATTGACTTCTAGTTGTTACAACTCTATCAGATATTCTTTTCATTGTGTAGTGAAAGATCTCGTTCAATGGATTCTTTGATTCTGTGCATTCTGTTTGGAGTTGGTCCTATGCTCATGTTAGCTGGTCAAAGTAGGGGATACTTTACTTTGAGTCTAGAAAAAATTTGTTTAAAGTATATTGTCAATCTAATTCCACTGTGTTTATGCTTATACAGGCAGAGAGATTAAGAATTGCATGAAATTTCTAAACTGCACATGTGAGTTGGAAAGAGGATCTCAAATGGATAGAAAAGATAAAAAAGAGGTCTCGAATGGAGGTGGTGCAGACTGCAGAGTGATCAATGATATTTGAATGATCAAACAGATAGAAAAAGAATCAGAAAGGGTCTCAAATGCATCACCATATTTGTAAGTTTGTAACATGATTTCTATTATTTTAATTATTAACAGAGTTTCATAAATTTCACTTTTGCAATGTTTCAAACAAATGATAATGACAAAATCACCTCAGTAGCTATCTTTTTTCTATCTGTAGTAACATGTCTAATTTTATTCACATTAGTAACATGTCGATTTTATACCTTATTAAGGACTTATTCTGTAGAACTAACAAAAATAAAACTAATAACTTGAAAACTTATAATTATTTAGTTTTCTTCAATATCTCAATGAGTTTCTTTTTTTTTTGAATCCTTATTCACATAATTTGTATTTCCAAAGAAAACTGAAAACAACTGAGATTGTTGCAATCCGCCACTATTCTCCAATTTTTCATGCAAATCTAAATAGTAAATCATAACTTTCAGTGGATCCTTATATATTGCATAATGTGTATGATGGTATTGAATGAAAACACTAGTTATAAATAGAATTAGCATGAGTGGCCACAAAATTTGAATCCAAACATTCAGCCAGATAAAAACAATCATGCCTTGACTAACCAAAAGAAAAAAAGAAAAAAAAAAAAACAAATCAATGCATACTCATTTGGTTGAGGAAAACAAAAGGTTTTTATAAAGAGCCCTTTTTTCCCAGCACTTATTTGTTGGGGGAAAGAAAAGAATAGGACGCAAGGAACCTTTATTTTCTTTAAATGGGGTGGTCAGTCCTCCATCACAACTATAGGCCACACTTATTTGCTGTAAGCCCGTAATTGATTGAGAAAACTCAGGCATCCATCCATCTGACATAGGTAAACACTGAAGTCAGATTAAGAATGTAAACAAACATCAGTCCAAAGTTCAATATCTTAGTTCCTACCTTCCCTCTGGTAAGAGGCTTGAAAATCATTCACCACAAATATCATCTCTTGTTTATAAATCCCATGTGCAGATACAATTGGCAGAGAAAAACCAAAAAATAAAAAAAAATAAAGTAAAAAGAATTTAAAAAAAAGGAAAGATTAGAATAAAATGATAAACCCTTCTGCAGAACCAGAGTTCCCAATCTGATGGGATGGTACCAGAAATTCAATCTGTTCTCAACAGCAAAGCAACTAATGAAACCAAATCTCATCATGTAACTCATTGTTAGCTAAAAGGAAAACTAAGAAGCTCAACTTTGATGGCAACCCAAACACATAAGCCATCAAATTATTAGCATTTGATAGTGAGGAGATACCATCTATGGTTGCTCAAGAGGAAAAGCAATCAAGAGGAAAAGCAAAGACCTTTGCAGTTTGCATATGTGTGTGTATAATCTTATGCAGAAATTTGAATCCAATAAATAACTAACAGTAATCTCAAAACATTTTCAGAAGCAATGTTTCAAGTAAATGAGCATAGTTTCGCAACAATTGGTTCAACAGCCAAGAAACGAGAAGAACAGAGAGACATTGAACAATTTGAAAACATTTAAAGCCAAGCAGAAGCTGATAGCATTGTTTTCTATACATTAAATCTCAAGTTACATCCAATTCCATGCTCATACATCATGAAAGTTCTCTCCTTCAACGTGCCTGAAACTCCACAACTGCAACAACCAATGCTCATGTATCAGCACAGATGGTAATATTTACGCAAACATCTAAACAGCAGGTCATTACAACAACTTCAAAATCCCATTAATTTAGAACAACAACCTCTCCTGAATCATCAGGACACACAATATCAATCAAACCACCATTCCACACATCAAGAATAGATTTTGTTATTGTTCTTTTTATTATAATTATTTCAAGGAACATGATTACTATCAGAGTGATGGATTGCTCTACTAGTCGGAAAATAACTCAATCAATAACATATGAAGATTTCCAACAAAATAATGCTTGCTCACACAGAATTCTAAACAAAGCCATATTTGCAATTGAAAGAAAAACAAAATAAAAATAGAACTTACTGCGACGGGTTCGTTTCTTGAATAGAACAGGGTAATTGCAATGGGGGCACTCAATCTTATCCCCGGGCCTCAATGGGACTTCCTCCCCACAACCTGCAACACATTCAGATCACAAAATCAAAAGGGTGGTTTTTTTCTTTTTCTTCTTTTTTGTTTTCTTAGTTATAGGGAGTTTTTCAAGAGAAACAAAGAAAGGGAGAAGGGGAAGCGAGTACCTCCGCAGTCATACAAGAGGTCCCTTTTCTGTTGTGGTGGTTGAGGACGAGGATTCGGTGGCGCCGACGACATGGTTGACGACCTTCTTCTCTTACAAGGGTTTCTTCTTTTCCGCAGGGTTTAAGGGTTCCTGTGGGTTTTTGTCTACTTAATTTCTTAGACACATAAGAAACGATTGGGCTTCACAAGGGGAGGCCCTACTCAGTTATCACTACTGCTCCTCAAGTATGTTTTTTTGTTTTTTTTTTTTAAATTTTTTTATATATTTTTTTATTATAACAAAATAACATCAAGGGAACCCTTACCACAAATTGGCACAAACGACAGCCAAGTGATCAAAATAAATAGCACCAGCAGGTGAGAAAAGAAAAGAGCTGGATTGACACCTACTTCTGATTATCAGTGACAAATTTATTCTAAAAATATGACTGATTAGCCAACTTCACTTTTCTGAAATAAGGTTATTTTTTTGATTAAGAATTTAATTCTACCTAAAAAATTACCATTTAAATTTAAATAATACACTTATTTGTGTTCTTTCTAGAAATTAAAGTACTTCATACAACTTGTACACAAATTATCATGTTGTTTTTCATACCCTGAAGAAGAAAAAAGCTGTGGAGCACTAGGGTTTTTAAGAAAAAATTCTCTTCTGTCCATCCGGCGGCGTGTCCTCAGGGCGTTGTCGTTGGACGGGCATGTTGGATCCGTGGAGCAGTAGCGGTATCCTTGATCCTAGGGGTTTTGAGTGGGAGCGCTGCGATCCAAGGAAGGTGAGTGGGTTGATCGCGGTAGTAGGTCGAAGTTTTTTTTCTGTCTCTGTTGGTAGGGTTGGCAGATGGAGATGGTGGCGTTGGATCTGACTGACGCTAGGTTGGGACTGGTTCAATAGATTGGCTAGGTATTGGATTCAGGCTGTCCTATGGATCGATTTGGGGTATCGGGCATGGATTCCGAATCTCAACCTGTGCATCCTCCGTTTGTTTAGTGGCGGTGGGCTGGCAGTGGCGATGCTGGGGTCGAGTGATCTTAGGATTGGGGGCTCAAGTTGGCATGCCAATGGGGTTGTGTAGATGGAGGCAGTTAGACAACGGTGGAGGCATGGCAAGGGTAGCGGTAAGAAGGTGGTTGACTAGCAAGGACGTGGTTGGGCTGAGATTGTTGGTTGGCGTGTTCTCCTTACTGCACTGGATTAGGATTGGGTTGGTTGTTGGGATTGTTGGTTGGCTTGTTCTCCCCGTTTGAGGGGAGGGGGGAAGAATGGTGGAGACAGTCTAGTACGAGTATTTCTGGGTTTTATTTTTTTAAAAGTTCTTTGGTTTTGACAGGTGTTAGCAGTTGGGTCTGATGCACATGAAGTTGAGGCAGATGCAATCATCGTTCTAGCCTTCTAGAGGGTCATTCCCATCTAGTTTTGGGTTGGAGGCGATAGCATAAAGGAGCAATGGTGGTTAGTGGTTTGTGGATGAGGTTATCTTTTTCTCATAAGCATCTCAAGGTTGATTTGGTGTCATCAATGATTGATTGGGATTGAATGGAATTCATAGGGATGCGGTCGATGGGACCATTTGATCTATACGTAGGTGTAGGAAGGTATTCATTTGGTATTTCTAGACCCAGTTTTTGAGTATTTGAGATAGTACAAGCGAGGGAAGGTAACAGTCAAAGAGATGACAATGAAGAGACAAAGGTGTTGGCATGGTGTCGACAGTAGAGTGGTGGCAGTGCTAGGTTTACTACAGTGCCAGGTCTAAGTGTCCAGCAATCCAATTTAGTCGGGTTAGAGTCACAAACAGTGTAGGCTAGGTCGATCAAAGGACTGGTCGGGTGGACTCTAGGTGGCGAGTTAGTGTTGGCACAAGTGAGATTGTATGGTTCATTGGTTAGTTCATTGGTCTTCTTAGCTGGACGAGGGGTGAGATGTCAAGGACATACTGTTCTTGCGCATGGGTTATTAAGTGAATTATGTTTAGTTGACTCTGCCATATAACGGCGTTGTGCAAGTTTTTTTAGTTTAAGTCTGAGTCAGCCTTTGCACTTTGTTTAGAATCGGGGCCTTCTGGGTTCCAACATGTGTCAATATGGACTTTCAGTCTGAAGTCTAGTGTGGGCAAAATTTGGTTCTATCACATTCATATGGAATGTTTTTTTTATTTGTCAATCACACGGTGTCCTCAAAAGCTTCCTAGGCCCATAGACTAATCCGTGCTTGGGGGATCTTGTCAGAACTCTTCCTCCCCCCTGGCCACCAAGAATATATTGGGATTTAACTCCAATAAGGGTCGGTGGGATTCGAACCCGCGTATGGGGGTTCCAAACCTAGAGGCTCTTACCAACTCGACCACCTGTGGTGGTTATGGACTGTTGATAGAATGACTTTTGCTCCCTCTACCAATATTCATTATGAATGAAGTTTCTCTTATGATAAAATATAAAAAAACTTGTACATATTTAATTTTCATCATACTAACACTAGATATCCCTTTCTTTCTTAGTATTTGTATTATTTAACCAGACATACTGAAGAAATTAAAAATTTAATTGTTTTAGGTAAATTATAAAACTATATGACAATATAAGGAAATTTCGAAAAACAAATAATAATAATTTAATTGAAGGTTATATTTGGGGAAGGTAAGAAGAGTATTTTTTTTTTTTTTCATTTTTCTCACTTTGTCCTTATTTGTCTTTTCATATGACTTGACAAAATCTATTAATAATTAAAAAAAAATTGGAGGTCCAACTAGAACCACCCTTTAACAAAAAAGAAGAAATTACAAAAGAAAAACTACATGAGAATTGATTTTCAGGGATAGGCTCTAATGAGGACCACTATAATGAGGACTAATTGAGGACTTTTCGATTAATGGTTGTGAGACCCATTTTTCTATTACATTTCAGCACATTAACCGTTAGATGTTTAGATACTCATGACACTACAAAAAAAAATTCATTTGGCCACGGCTTTGTGCCGTTGCGGAAAGTCTGTTTGCCGTCGCAAAAGACCAATGACGATGGCTAGGCGACGGCAATTACGCCGTTGTCGTTGGTGGCGTCGCCATTGCTCATAGCTACGGCAAAATGCCATCGCAACCGTATTTAGCCACGGCAACGAGCGTAGCAATGATTTGGTTGCTTATTTGGTGACGGCGTGTAGCGACTGAAAACGCCGTCGCAAGTAACCTATTTGCTACGGCAAATGCCATTGCTTGCAATAAACTATGTTTTTTTTTTTTTTTTTTAATGAAATTTTCCCTCCACATTTTATTAGAAATAACCGGGAAATTGATTTTCCCTCCATAATTGTGACGGCGTCATTGCCATCGCCACCCCAAGTATTGTCCATATGAAGCTTTAGCGACAAACCAATTGGCCGCCCAATTTTTTCTGCCATTTTACACACAATCAAAAGATATAGTAAAACAATATAAAGCACCAAAATAATCCTTTCATTCATAGCTAACTCACAATTGATAAGTGCCAGGTTATATTTCATTACCAAGTACAAATTGAAATTAACCAAACAAACTAGAGTTTTTCATAATTATACGAATCTACCATACTAGATAACTGAAACTCTGGAAGAAACATTCCCAAACTTAATATTGTTCAAAAGCATACTTGACCACAATACTATTTATCATTAACTAGAGGGCTTGGTGAGTACTGGTGCGTGCTCAATTTCTTGATCACTAGTTGAATCTGGATGAACTCTTTCTCCTATGGACTCCCTTCTAATTTCATGGCCGTTGGATGCATCTTGAACCTATCACATAATGATATAGTATGTATATTAGATTAACATCTAATTAATCCAATGTGCACAGGTATATGCAAATTCATAAAACACATGCACAATAAGGGAGCCTAATTACTTTCGAGAAGACATTGAGTAATAAAAATAATAATAAGAATTATAGAATTCCTGTCATAGATTTTATATCAACAGAGAAAGATCAAGGGCCTAACTTTGCACTACATTTACAACCAAATATTGTCATTGATAACAATATAACGAAAAGATGAGCCTTACCTGGAATCAAAACACAGTAGATAGAGCTTATGGTAAGAGGAAGACAAATGCCACAGAACGAACACAGAGATTGTAATGCAAAGAACCTGTAACCAAAAACAATAAAAAATAATTTAGGCAAAGTCATATGTATGGAAAAACCAAATTGGTTAAG
>BDJD01003226.1:6056-19595 GCA_002564525.1 Rosa multiflora | reverse complement strand
GAATTTATTTATTCAAAATTCGGGGCGTGACACATTTGCCCTATGCTTTGCAGCCTCCCACAACCAACCAGACCCCTTCACCTCACCGGCCTCAGACCAGCGTGCATAGCACTTCACCGGCCTCAGACCAGCGCTCACAACACCTCACCGGCTTCACCTACATCGGCCTACGCAGCCTCCGCCTTACACGTCCGGATCCCAGTGCCTCCGCCTTGCAGGTCTCCTGATCTACACCAACGCCGTTGAACAGACCTAGGGAGCCTTCGACCCGACCTGTGCCCCGATCCCAGTGTGCCCTGCTGCAGTGCCCCGAAACTCGCAGCAGTCCTGCCGCCACCTGCAATCTAGACGGAGGAGGAAGAAGAGAGAAAAAGAAAGGAAAAAAAAAGAAAAGAGATAGAAAAGAAAAAAAAGTGAGCCGGTCCAAAGAAAAGGTCCGGCCCAGAGAAAAAAGAATCCCGGTCCAATTAAAAAAAAAAAGAGAGAGAAAAAAACAAATGGGCCTTGAGTGGTCATGCGACCCAGCAGAAACAAAAGAAAAAAAACAAAAGAAGCAGGTCTGCGGCCCAGAGAGAAAAAAAAAACACAAGGCCTTATGGCCCACTGCAAGAGGAAGCAGCCTAGTTTTTCTCAAGTCCAAAAACATCACCACGCACGCTTGCATCAACACGCGCGTGTGCTAGGACCGTTTTATTTTTTCCAAAAACCAAGTATGTTCTCTTTTATACTCCGGTATATTTAATGTTTATAATTATAAATTTTGAGCATGATTACCTTTAAGCATGATTTATATATTTTACTGTTTATATATATATATATATATATATATATATTTGTAAACTTTCAAGCATGCATTGTGATTTTTACATAATTATGTTTAAACATGCCATATATATTTTGTTATATATATTATTTATGAAATTTTGAGCATGTTTTTATTTTTTTTACGCTTATATAAATTATGCCTACGCATGCTTTGTATTATGCTATTGTTTACATTTTATTTTATGCATGATATATTATTGCTATTATTATGTGTAGTATATAATTTGTTGTATATTTGTGAAATTTGAGCATGCCATGCAATTTATTTTTATATATGCAATGTTTTATCCTTTATTATGTGCTATAGTTATTCCTTATTTAAAATGCTATACATATAAATTCTGTTTGCCATGATAATGAAAATTCATGTGCATTATACATACACACTTATTGTGATAAAACATTTTCACATAGCATCGAAAAATTTGACGATTACGAATTTTGATCTTGAAATCTAATTCATATGTTTGGAAAATAATTCACGTGGATGTCTTTATGATTGCGTAATTTATTTTTTCTCTCTTGTTTATGTAGATGGCTGATCCAACTCGACCTGAATTTGACATTTTGGACTTAGAAGGACTTGAGTACCACCGTTGGGTTTCTGATGTAGAAATTGCCTTTGTGGCAAAAGACTACACTGCCACATCAAAACTCCCATTGACCCCAAAGACGATGGACCGTCTGACAAGGTGAAAGCAAATGTCTTAATGTTTCTGAGGCGACATATTGATCTTAGTCTACGCTGTGGGATGCCTTTAAGGGATGTTTTGGGAATATTCATGACACCTTGCTCCCAGAACTGACCGTTCAGTGGAATGAAATCCGCTTGCTTGACTACAAAAGGGTCAATGACTTAAATAAGAACATGTTGCGCCTAAAGGCACGTCTAAATTTCTGTGGAAAAGAATTCACAGAAGATGATATGATCCAGAAGACTCTTTCTACTTTTCCTACTTCAGCACTTATACTAGCGAACCAGTATAGGCTGGAGTATGACAACAAAAGAATCACAACCTTCAATAAGGTGATCAACCTATTGCAAGTGGCTGAGAGGCATAATGAGGTTCTTTTGAACAATAATGCTAGGCCTGTTGACAAAGAAAATTCCTGAGGCTAATTATGGCAAAGTGAAAGGTGGAAAGAACCCCAATGCAAAGGGGGTTGGACGTGCTGATCCCTACCCACGTGGCAAGGGACGTGGGGGTCGAGGAGGCCCTCCCAATGTATGGCGCAGAGATAGTGGTGCTGGCCCTAGTGGTCATGGAAACAAGGTGCAAAGGGCACCTAAGAACCCTTCAGTCAAATAGGCAATGAACCATGCTATAGGTGTTGAGTCATTGGTATAGCATGGTTCATTGGGCATTGGTACAAGAACTACCAAGGAAGCAACAGAGTAGCAGCCAATTACAAGAGTTATAGGGAGTCTAAAGAACAAGAGGCTCACTGTATGGAAGAAGGAGGCCATGACCCAGATGTCAACCTCACAATTGCAGACTTCAATGGCAACAACAGACTTGCTCAGTCAATGGATGTACTAGATTTTGACTGATCTGCTTTATCTATTTATTTTCCAAAAACAGTTCTGAAGGCATAATGGCTCATTTTTAATTAGACTATTACTTGGTCTTAAAATTTATTTCAATAATGGTTTGATGAATTATATTTCTGAACAAGACCTTGATTTGATTATCGTTGGCTTATTAATAAATTTCAAATTTTATTCTAAAGCACTGAATTTATTTACTACACATATTTACATGGTTCGAAATAACACTATAAAGATGCAAAGCAATACATCTAAAAAGAGAAAAGATTATTTGAATGAAAAGATTATCATTCTACCTAAAATAGAAATACTCTAAAGAATATCAGATACATTTAAAGTCACAGACGCTCTATATGCACCAAGAGCTAATCGAACCTTGTTAAGTTTCAAAGATATTCGTGCCAACGGTTATCATATAGAAACACACTGTGAGAATGGAAGTGAATACCTTTTTATTACCTCTGATGAATGTGGAAGGAAACGCATTTTAGAGAACTAATGAGTCAATCTAGTGGATTGTACTTCACGACTATTCGGATCATTGAATCCTATGCTGTCACTAACAACAAAATATGGGACACTGACTCATATAGGTTTTGGCATGACCGCCTAAGGCACCCCGGTCGTGACATGATGATCTATATTTTAAAGAACTCACATGGACATCTGTTCTTTCGAGTGAAAAATAAAATGGGAGAAAAATCCGCCACACTGCAAGCTGTCGGTCCTAGTATTGCTCAAATACAGCCATTGCCTTCTGAAGTACCAGAAGCACTACCTCCCTCCCATTATGCCTTATTGACTATTTCAAAGGCACATCACTCGTTTTGCAGGATCAAGACCTTCCTATGCTAAAGACACAAAATGAAACATTCCATTCTTACAAAGGATACAAGGAGATATCTGTGGACCTATCCATCTAGAATGCAGGCCATTCAAGTACTTTATGGTTCTGGTGGATGCCTCGACACGTTGGTCACATGTCGTTTTATTGTCCACAACAAATGCTGTAACACCCCGCACCCGGAAATACTTTCCCTTAATTTATTTGCATTGCATTTAGATATTTCAATTCATCGTATCGTTAAATTAATCTTCTTAATAGGAAATTATTTTTATGGAGTTTCAAAAATTATTTTCTTAGCATGGAAAAATAGAGCACGACATTATGAGAGTGTAGGTGCAAACGGTTCGTTAGACGGAGTTATAACGAGCATTTTCGTGTGAGGGGTATTTTGGTCTTTTTGCCTCACCCTAGCCACCACCGTTCACCTTTTCCGTCGCCGGCGCCCATTCCGGCCAAATCCGGCCAAAATTTTTACACCATCCTCTTCCTCTCCTCATGGGCTTTCTATCCATATAAGTTTCATAATTTATTTTCACTTGTGTGCAATGAATCGAAGGAGAGAAGGTTTGATAATTCTTGGCTTATTTCCCGATTTCCGGCCAAGCTGTCGACTTTTTGGAGAAACCCCAAGGTATAAAGTCGTTCAAAATCTCATGGGCTTTCGTTTGAGTATAATATTGCATATATATTTGAAGATTTTGGAAGTTGGGATTCCGGCCACCATGAGTCACCGCTGCTCCGCCATCTCCGGCGGGCTTTCATGGCCATTTTGAGTGTTTTTGAGCATTATTATGTTTCCTAGGATGTGTTATTACTAGCCCAAGTATGATTGTTGAATTTTGGATGAGGAATTAGAATTTGGTGTTAGGAATAAATTGGAAAAAATGGTTTTTGGAGGTGTTGGAGTTGGAGAGAAGCTAGTGGAAGAGACTTAAGATGATTATTTGATGATAGGAAGACTTGGGTGACATTATGTCAAAGAGAGGATACGATTTGCTAGGATGCATTTGTAAGACCTCGGAAATTTGTTATTAATTCCAAAATGTTTCCTGGGATTAATAAAGTGTTCGTTTGTACGATTTCGTGGTTCGAGGGTGGAGTGGAATTATTTTCGGGCGAATAATTATTTTAAGTACACTTTTTAGGGGGTTCACAATGGTTGACTTTTTATACGTTAGGATTATGTGGAAACTTCCTTCACGAAAGTCGTCGAGCGCATCGATACGAGTTCGTGCATATGCGGAACGCAAGAATCGGAGTTCGTATGAAGAAGTTATCCCGTTTGGAAAAGTTTCCATTTTGGGTATAAAAGGATAAAACCCTAGCTATTTTTGGAAGGTTGCCAAAAATAGCCGGATTTCCATTTCTGGAAACCAACCTCTCTCTCTCTCTCTCTCTCTCTCCCGAGCCCAAAACATGGCATCACCTTGCCGGCCGATATCTCGCAGCTCCGGCCACCAAAACACACCAAACCACTTCCTTTGGCTTCGCCTCAACCTTGCGCAGCTGCCTGTGGCAGCCTTGCGCCGCCTTGTGGCTTGTGGCGGCGGCGGCAACACGTTTTTCCTTTCCGGCCGACTTGGGGTGAGAAGGGAATATCCCGAGTTCTAGGTCACCAATCTTCGAGATTCTTAGCTTGTTGAACTCCCCTTGAGTTTCTGATCAAGATTCCAAAAGACCCGAACCGGAGGTGAACGTTTTCATGCTCGTCGGAGCTCTCACCAGTTTCTGCAAAAAATTCCGGCCAAACCGGACTGTTTTAGGTAATTTAGACCACTTCCACTCATTTTCTGATTTCGTGCTAGTTATGAAAGTTTCTCAGATCGATGAAATGAAGAGGAGTAGCCTGACCCCGACTCTGTTGACGGTGGTCGGCGGCGGCTCTGCCTCTAACTCCGGCGGCCTTTTCCGGCCACTTTCGGGGGTCTCAAGGGCAGTTTCTGTCCATTTTAATGTTCTACATGTTGTTACGATCATTTTGATATATAGCATGTAAATTTTGGAGATCGTATGATCAAGTTATGAATTTACGATTTCGATCGTTCGATTTGTGATCTGGGAAGATCAGACCGTCCAATGGACTTATAGTTTTGATATAAAGATCGTAGGACTGTCCTGATCACCTAGTGTGGTCACAGCTGAAAATCTAACAGTTAGATCTTCGTATAAGTGCGTTTTTTGAATTATGTGCTAAGTTGAGACCGTATGTGGTTAGGTGATTGACGGTTTGAGTTGGCGGACGATTGTGAATCCTATTTTGAGCTGTTAAGAAGACGCAACGGGAATTTTAGGTGAGTAAATCTCACATGGTTCATTTACGAACGATAGTTAATTGTTATGTTTGAAAAATGATTTTAAGAAAATGAGTTTTTAAGTATATAAAAATGAATTTCTCGGTTTTTACTACGTGTGAACTATAGTTGGTATTAGTAGTCATTCCTGTGTGGGTGACTACGTATATATATATATATATATATATATATTTACATGGAATATATATATTGGATGATATGGCATTGGGTGAAGTATTGATTTGATTGATTGATTTATCATTCTGAGCATTTCTCTTGAAGATATAAATTATCATATATTGTTAAGTTGATGTTGATAAAGAGTAATTGAGTAAAGTGTGGTCCTTTCATTTATTGTCCATGAGAGACTTGGATCATTATTAACTATGGTGTCGATCTGTATGACTTGTTTGAGTCATGATTTGGGGAATTTATTAAGCATGTGGGATTCGATTTTGATGATAGCTTGGAGACGAGAACATATTATTTGGAATTGGTTTTGCTATTTGTTGAGGTTGTGGGAGATAAGGAAACAATTTTATGTGACGATCTGTGTGAATACATGTGTGGTGACTAGTGTGAGGGTATGGGATCGGATGCCATAATCCTGGGTGGATGACGGGCTACAATTGAGTAAGTGGGATCAGACGCCATGATCCTCGGTGGATGACGGGCTACGATTGAGTAAGTGTGATTGGACGCCATAATCCTAGGTGGATGACGGGCTACGATTGAGTAAGTGTGATCGGACGCCATAATCCTGGGTGGATGACGGGCTACGATTGAGTAAGTGAGTCGGACGCCATAGCCCTAGGCGGGTGACATCGATTTTGATGATAGCTTGGAGACGAGAACATATTATTTGGAATTGGTTTTGCTATTTGTTGAGGTTGTGGGAGATAAGGAAACAATTTTATGTGACGATCTGTGTGAATACATGTGTGGTGACTAGTATGAGGGTATGGGATCGGACGCCATAACGCCATAAACCTAGGCGGGTGACAGGCTACGATTGAGGAGAGTATTGGATGCCATAACCCTAGGCGGTGACGGGCTACAATTGAGTAAGTAAGTCAGACGCCATAAACCTAGGCGGGTGACAGGCTACGATTGAGGAGAGTATTGGATGCCATAACCCTAGGCGGTGACGGGCTACAATTGAGTAAGTAAGTCAGACGCCATAAACCTAGGCGGGTGACGGGCTACGATTGAGGAGAGTATTGGATGCCATAACCCTAGGCGGTGACGGGCTACAATTGAGTAAGTAAGTCAGACGCCATAAACCTAGGCGGGTGACGGGCTACGATTGAGGAGAGTATTGGATGCCATAACCCTAGGCGGTGACGGGCTACAATTGAGTAAGTAAGTCAGACGCCATAAACCTAGGCGGGTGACGGGCTACGATTGAGTAAGTGTGATCGGACGCCATAATCCTCGGAGGATGACGGGCTACGATTGAGTTAGTGTGATTGGACGCCATAATCCTAGGTGGATGCCGGGCTACGATTGAGTAAGTGTGATCGGACGCCATAATCCTCGGAGGATGACGGGCTACGATTGAGTTAGTGTGATTGGACGCCATAATCCTAGGTGGATGCCGGGCTACGATTGAGTAAGTGTGATCGGACGCCATAATCCTCGGAGGATGACGGGCTACGATTGAGTTAGTGTGATTGGACGCCATAATCCTAGGTGGATGCCGGGCTACGATTGAGTAAGTGAGTCGGACGCCATAACCCTAGGCGGTGACGGGCTACAATTGAAACGAGTTATTTCGTGAGATTGTGTATTCAGAATCGAAGGGTGAATTCTTGGTTTTAGACTGAGTGTTGGATTTATTTATTTATATATTTCTTTTTCATTTCTATCGTATGATTTCTTTATCTCCTTTCTTTTTCATTTCATTTGTTTGATTTTAATGTAATCACCTGAACTAAACTATATGCAGGGATTACTATGATTTCTTTTGTTTGATTTTAATGTAATCTCCTGAACTAAACTATATGCAGGAATTACTATGATTTCGTTTGTTTGTTTAATGTGATCTCCTGAACTAAGTTTCTATGTAGGGATTACTGATTTTGTTTAATTCTTATTGTGTGTACGGTGGTGGGTTGTGATCCGTAGCGATCGTGAAATGAGTTGAGATCGATGTCATGATTTTGGCAAACGCTTTATGTTGAGGGGAGTGAGTGTGAGAAATGAGTATGATTTCCTGGTTGTGCCGTTGAGGCAAAGGAATAGTGATCTAATAGATTGTGGGGACGTAAAATGAATTGAGAGACAGAGCATGTGGGTGTTAGTTGGGTTGAAATGATTGAGCATGATATTGATTATTATGAACTTGACGTTTGTGTTGTGATGATTGCTTATTGATTTTGTTAGACTGAGATAGTGAAAGCATGTTGTTGTGGAATTAAATGTTGTTGCTTTAATTATCTCACGAACTGAGAAATTATAAGCATGAGTGACGTGAGTCACTTTAATTGAGTTTACTCATACGGGCTGAAAAGCTTACCGGGTTTGTTTTGTTCATTAATCCCGGTGCACTATTCTATGGTGTAGGGGTTTTTGTGCAGGTTTGATTTTCGAGTGATCATTATCAAAGCTGAGGTGTATGTTCGATGGCGTGGAGGTGGAAGGGTGCTCTTAGTTTTAAGTCTTCTGCTGGGTAGTGAGTTGTGGTGGGTGTGTTTACTTATTGAATTCTCATTCAGTTTGATTTGTAAACTATCTGTAATGTAATATGTGACTCTAAAGAATGAGTCGGTATTGACATTGTGAGTACAGTTTGTTTGTTACTTAGTTTAAATGAAAAATTTTCTATATGTGTTTTCTTGTGTTTGTTCTCGCGTTTCGGATTTGAATTTTCTTTATTCAAAATTCGGGGTGTGACAGCATTCTTGTTTCTTTACTTAGTTTATCGGAATTGAGCTTAATTTATTCATAAATTCTTATTGACTAGGTAATCTGGTTGAGCAAGCTTCCGAGGACATTCCCAAGATGGGACTCACCTAGTCACCCTCCATTGTGAGTTGGACCTTGTTTTAAAGAAATGCATGCAATTACTTCAATTCTTGATATTTGATTTCTTTAATTATCTATTTAATATTCAAGAAGTTTATTGTGATTTCTCGTAAATTAATTGTTGTGGTCATGATGAAATTTTATAATTTATGTTTGAAGTAAATTGCTTATTTTTGGGAAAGAAAGAACCTTTTCAAATGGTCTTTTAGATATGAAGTTTTAAGTGTTGTTACGTATACCCTCATGCTCTGCTTGTGTACCGGCGGACGCACTAGTGTATGACCAGCTCCCCTGCTCTGCCTGATGCGCACAGGTGTATGACCAGTTCTTCCCCCTCCCCCGCTTTGCTCATGTTGAGTTCGCTCAACATGGGTGCATGACCAGTTGTCCGCCACGTTCTGCCTATTTTGATTTAGATCATGATGGTTACAAAACTACCAAACTTGATGGTTAGTGAAAGTTGATCTTGTGAGAGACAAGGGGTCATATTTGGGAGTTATTGGAGATTTATGATATTAGAAGTGTATTGTTGATTTACAGGTTTTTGGATAGTCTATTTTTTGGGGAGGTTATGTCGAATTTTCGAATAAACCTTTCTTTAACTAGGTCTATATGGATCCACCTAGGATTCCACCTTGGAATTCGGGAGTGGGTCTGACAAATACGGCATTTGCAAAACTCCTAGCATAGTTTATAAGCTTAAGGGCTCACCACCCTGATCACCCTATCAAATCTATAAGGCTTGACAACGCTGAAAAGTTTACATTAAAAGCATTTGATGATTATTGCATGTCTATTAGGATCGATGTAGACCATCCTATAACCCATGTACATACACAAAATGGTCTCGCAGAAGTCACCATCAAAAGGCTACAGATGGTGGCTAGGGCATTGGTTATGCGCACCAACCTGCTTATATCTACATGAGGTTATGCAATATTGCACGCAGCTTTACTTATTCGTTTCAGACCCACTGCTAGCCAACCATTTTCTGCGTACCAGTTGGTAACTGGATATGATCCTGACATTTCACACTTACGCATATTTGGTTGTGCAGTATATGTGACTATTGCGTCCCCACAGCGCACCAAAATGGGTCCTCAGAGATGATTAAAGATACGAATCCCCAACAATTATCCACTACTTGGAACCCTTGACAGGCGATCTCTTTACCGCTAGATTTGCGGATTGTCACTTTGATGAGACAGTCTTCCCATCGTTAGGGGGAGATAGGATAAAGGATTTTCCAAGGGAACGACATGAATTGTCGTGGTTTGTCCCCATTCTGTCTCATTTTGATCCATGCACTTCACAATGTGAAAGTAAAGTGAAAAGAATAATCGATCTTCAGAACGTAGTAGAATAGATGCTGGATGTGTTTACTGATATCGTAAAAGTGACGAGACCACACATACCAGCTGCAAATGTGCCTGCAAGGTTAGAAGTCCCCAACAACGGGCACAATGCAGCAGATAAAGGCACTGCAACCACACTTAGTGGAGGTGTGTTTGAGGCCGTGGCTCCCCAAAGTAAGAGGGGGAGGCCACTTGGTTCGATTGACACTCACCCAAGGAAGAAGAGGGCGAGTAAGACACAAACCGATCCATTAATCATCAATGTAGAGAATCCCTCTCATGAGATTGTCTCTGATTATAGTGTACATACCTCCACTATTATGGAAGATTTGCTATGTCACCAAGCATGTGTAACACCCTCTTTGGGGGACCCACAAGCCATGGTGGGACCCAACCGCGACTTGCATCCTGCAGCCCGATGTCCAAGCTACGCCACGGTAGTTGAAAGCGGCCAATACCTCGCCAGGAAGCCACCTTCCCGACCTTGCTAACATGCCTCCACAACATGCTTTCTACACTAGAATAAGGACTCTTAGTCCCACATAGAAGAAAATGCAAAGGACATGGGTTCCCTTACCTATAAAAGGGACCCCTCCTCCCACTTAAACTCCATCCCATTACATCTCTTGTAATCTCCTTTGGGCCGTAAGGCCCAAACACACATAGTTAAAGCTTTCAAGTGGACGTAGTTTGTCGCCAAAGCGGGAGACGAACCACTATACTTCTCGTGTCTCATTTACTCTCTCTCTCTCCCTCTCTCTTTAACGTTAATTAGACCCCTCGGTCACCAACATTAACATATAGTTATGTCCATGAATCAATACTGGAGGACGCTCCGATGTTTGAAATGATTCCAGAGAACAAAGAAATCTGAATGGATTATGATAGTGCATATGAGTTGATAGAAAGATCTTCCATACACATTGATGATGTATTTGCATACACTGTTGCTTAAGAAATCATAGAGTACGATGATATCGAACCACGCTTTGTTAAAGAATGTCAACAAAGAGCAGATTGGCCTAAATGGAAAGAAGCAATACAGGCAGAACTAGATTCTCTGGCAAAGAGACAGGTATTTGGTCCGATAGTGCTAACCCCACCAAGTGTAAAGCCTGTAGGACATAAATGGGTCTTTGTCAGAAAGCGTAATGAGAAGAAAGAAGTCGTAAGGTACAAGGCTTGCCTTGTGGCACAAGGTTTCTCACAATGCTCTGGAATTGAATACGAGGAGACATACTCTCCCGTAATGGATGTTATAATGTTCCGCTACTTAGCTAGCTTGATAGTTTCCGAAGGACTGGAAATGCAGCTCATGGATGTGGTGACTTCATATCTCTATGGGGATCTAGATTCAGAGATATATATGAAAGTGCCTGATGGCCTTACATTACCCAAGTCAAGTGACTCTAAACCACGGAGTGCATTTTCAATTAGGTTGAAACGCTCACTTTACACATTGAAACAATCCCGGCGGATGTGGTATACTCGTCTAAGTGACTACTTGATTGGGAAGGGATATAAGAACGATGAATTGTGCCCCTGCGTATTCATAAAGAAAACAAGTTCCGGATTTGCAATTGTAGCAGTAAATGTCAATGATATGAACATAATAGGTACTCTTGATGAAAGAAGAGAAACCGCAAGCTACTTGAAATCTGAATTTGAGATGAAGGATCTTGAGAAAACTCGATTCTATCTAGGCCTTGAACTAGAACACCGAGTTTGTGGAATACTAATGCACCAGTCTGCATATGTCCATAAGATGCTCAGGCGATTTAACATGGAAAAAGCACATTCTGCTAGCACTCCCATGATCGGTCAAAGTTTGGATTCAAGGAAAGATCCATTTCGTCCAAAGGAAGATGACGAAGAGGTGTTGGGAGTTGAAATTCCCTACATAAGTGCAATAGGCACATTATTGTACTTAGCCCAATGTACTCGACCAGACATTGCTTTCTCAGTGTACTTATTAGCTAGATTTAACTCAGCGCCAACGTAGCATCACTGGAATGGTACGAAGAATATTTTCCGAATCTTAAAAGGAATCATTGACTTTGGACTGTTCTTTCCCTATAGAGAGACAAGAGGGACCGCAGATGGAACTACAATCCCGAAAGGAAATGTTGATGGCGAAAGCGCCACTCACTACGCCGAAACGCCAAATGTCGTTTTGGTTAGTTTTGCTGATACTGGGTATCTCTCTAACCCACATAAAGGTCGTTCCCAAACTGGTTATGTATTTACCATTGGGAACACAGCGATATCTTGGAGATCAACCAAGCATATCCTTGTGGATACCTCCTCAAACCACTCAGAGATCATTGTTCTACATGAGGCGGTTCGTGAGTGTGTATGGTTAAGAGCTATCATTACACATATTCGAGGGACTAGTAGTGTGAGTTCTACCAATGGAGAGCCTACTTGCATTTATGAAGATAATGCAACTTGCAACGAATAGATGAAGCTAGGATATATCAAGGGTGATAATACAAAACACATATCGCCAAAGTTTTTCTACAATCAGCAACAACAGGCCCTCCTCAAGATTCAAGTCAATCAAGTAAGGTCTTAGGAGAATGTGGCAGATTTGTTCACCAAATCATTGCCTAAGGCCATATTTCAGAAATATGTGAAAAACATAGGAATGCGAAGGCTTTCCAAGCTCCCTTGATTAATGTATGGATCAGGAGGTGGTGTAGACGTCAAGGGGAGTCTAATTGACGCAGTCGGAAAGATCACCTAGGTTTACAAACAATAAACCTAGAATAAAGATTCTGGAGTCCACCAGAGATAAAAGAGAAAACTCTCAATTTTGATTGATAAAAGGATAAAAGATGCGTTCTGCAGCCGCTTAAGGCTACTTAAATAAGAGAAAATAAACCCTAGGGCGACTAACAATGAAACCCTAAAGCCCATGGGTAAAAACAAAAACAATCCAAAATAGACTAGAAAACCAAAATTCGGAAAAAATAGAAAAAATGTGTTTTGAGGCCCTAAACGATCCCGAAAGCCCGAAAAAGCCCACAGCTCATGGCCAAGCAATGAGTCTTGTTCCTGGCGCGATTCCCTTTCTAGAAAGCTATGACCCGCCCCAATCGGACACCGAGCTCATTCGTGGCTACTAGTACCTTTTCGTTTTCCCCCTTTTGAGCGATCAAACTGCTCCTCTAATCGGGCTGCCATCCATTCTGCATCAGTCTCCTCCACCTCCGAAGAACTCGACCCTGAGTTCTCTTTCGGATAAAGAACCTCATCGTCACGAAACTCATGCAGATCAGCCACATTAAAGGTGTTAGAAATGCCCATGGAATCAGGAAGGGCTACAACATAAGCATTGTCGTTGATCTTTCTCAGCACCTTAAAAGGACCATATTTTCTGGGCTTCAGCTTGTTGTAGGTACCAACAGGAAATCGCTCCTTCCTCAGAAACACCATCACGTCATCACCCTCTTGGAACACTTTAACTAGTCGGTGTTTGTCAGCTGCAGCTTTATACTTGGCATTAGTTTCTTCTAGCTTGGCCTTAACTGCTTCTCTAACATCCTGCACATCTTTGGCCATACCCTCAGCAGCAGTACTAACACCCGAAACTTTTGGAAGCTTCACCAAATCAACCACATGTCGAGGAACAGCAGTATAAAC
>BDJD01003225.1:14287-49078 GCA_002564525.1 Rosa multiflora | reverse complement strand
TTCTTATCCCTTAGTTATTAAATATAATTTCAAATTAATATATGATGTAAGGATCCATATGTAATTTCATATGCATTTTGGTTAACAAAGTCTCAGTGCGCAAAAACATCATCAATCATGATAGAGTTTCTATCCCACGTCTCATGTACACTAGTGTAATTTTTAAAGAGCTCTATATTCTCAGGAATATGTTCTGACGTTGAGGTGTCCCCCAACGATAACCATAATTCAGAAGATTCTCATGAGACAGATTTTAAGTCTTGCTGATCAAAGGATTTGAATGTGCCAAAGTATCCTTCGAACCCACGAGCCTCCGACTCATCCTAGCTGGGACCATGGCCTATAACGTCAGAGTGCCACTCTCTTTGGCGTTGGCCCCATGCCTACCTCCGTGTAGGGTGGCGCTACGTCATCTCGTAAGGCCGTCATTCCTTGCAGTCTATTAATAAGTTTCTGTGCCAAAGTATCCTTCAAACCCACGGGCCTCCCACACATACAACTTATTCCTAGAAAAGCAGCTCCATAAATGATTTGAGAAAGGAAAGGTTCGGTCAAATTACCTTATTATTTCTAGAAATGTCTATCCATGTTTTTGAGATCTTTTTTTATTTATTTTTATTATTATTTTAAGAGTTCCTTCCAGGCTTTCAGAGACCAAAGACACACAGCTAGCCTAAGATTAAGCCATAAGGCCTACCCCGGACTTGAGATTTCGCCATAAAGCCTAAGACCTAGAGGCTAGAGGTGCTGTCGTGGGGAGAAGATTTCAGAAGAAGAAAGAAGAGAAGCAAGGCTTGTAGGGCTATTTCTGGATAAGCCATGGTTGTGTTTGTTCTCATCCCCAAACTACAGGTATATATATATATATATATATATATATATATATATATAGCCAATCTGAGTGGCCTCAGCCCTTGGATGGACAGTTGAAGAGTATTCAACGTCATCAATAAGAGTAAATGCTGAAATTTTGGAAATGAAGGAAAATTAAAGACTCGTGGGGGACGGGACGGTCTTCAAGGAGGTAAACTGTTCGATTTCGAGGTTATCAGTTTTGAACCGCTTTGATTTGTATTTAAGATGGATTTAAAAGAATTGATGGCTAAGAATACGAAGAGTGCATTTTGGGCCAGTAAAGTGGACTAAATAATTAAATAATATTAATAATATTCATGTTACAAAAATAATGGGCCTATACTAGAGGCCTAAAGCCCTGGCCCGCATAACTCAAGTGGAGGAAATGCTCGTCTAGACAGAAGCCAGCGTCAGAGGCGGCTTGTTCGTTTTGTTGGGTTGCTCCGTGAGCCTGGGCCAGGTTTTGAGATAACGCCTCGGAACCGACCAAGGGTTGCTCCAGTTGGGCCTCCGTATGGGCAATTCTGGCCCTTACAGCAGAGAGTTGGGACAGAAGATCCTTGGGACTAAAGGTGATTCTCTGCGAGCTCCATTTCTCAGATGTGGGAGACCCATTCACCCAGGGAATCTCGCAGGGCGTCCATCTGTTGAGCAACGGCCTGGTGATGTGTCTGGACCTGTTTGGCCCGAGCGGTCGCGGTCGTCTTCTTATTGCACCACTTTGCGGGATCCTCTAGCAGTTTGTCAATATCAAGGAATTGGGCTTCAGTGATAGCGCCCTCGCTGCGGAGTACTCTGAGATACTCTAGAGCTCTTGCAGGCACGCTGAGCGTCAATATGTTAGGGCCTAGGAGTCAGCAAAGACCTTCCCTAGCGTCATCAAGGGGGAATTACTTCAAGCACTCGAGCTAGTCCTTCTAATCTGGAGGGCTCGCCAGTAGGTGCTTGCGGTGGAGCAAGAGAAGCAACGACTGGAGCCTTGAGTGGTTCCGCGATAGGAGCTGCCTCCGGCGTAGTTTGAGGGTTCACTTCTTCCATTGATTCGAACACTTGGGGGGCAAGTTCGCCATCAACTTTGCCGGTGGTACTTGGTTCAGCGAGATTCTCTCCAGCAGTTTCCTCAGCGGTGACTACCACCTCTTCGGTGTGGGCAAGGTTTTGACCCTGAAAGAGGATGTCGGAGTGTCAAGGAGGAGTTAAGATGAAACAAATTAGAGCAAGAGTTGTTTTGAAAATAGGAACCTCTTCAGTATGTTGCTCGCGAGAGGTGACTGGAGTATCTTGAGCTATCATTGGGAGAGCTGATGTTTCTATCACCGCTTGTTCCTGATCTCCGGGGCCGAATCAGGCACTACCTACTCCAGAGTAGTAGTCGCGGTTGGCTCCTCGCGAGGGGTGTCAGGAGGGGGCGTTCTTTCCTGAACCTCAGGCGAGCTGTGATCTGATATCTGAACTGGCACCGAGGACGAATGTAGGTTATCTGCAGCGCTGGCCAGAGGTGGAAAGATGCTTGAGTTCGGTGGCATCTGGGCATGTGAAAAGGTTGCTTCACCACCAGTTATGGACGGTCCTTCCCCACTCTATCTGGAAGAACCCATGGTCCTACGACGAACCTGCAAGTGAGGAGCATTGAAAGTTGAAATAAGGCGATAACTGCGTTACTTATCTCAATCTTGGAATACCAGTCGATCGGCGATAGGTTCATCATCTTCCCAAGGGTCAGTCCGGGGGTCGGGATAACTGTGTTTGAGGGCCAGAGCTACAGCGACCTGTTGAGATTAAGGAGTCAGACTAAACTTTAAACGCAAGCACCAAAATTATAAGGTCTATGAAGGACTACTTACCTCCTGTGGATCTTCATCATCAGAGGAAATTGTGGCTTCAAGTTTGGTTACCACAACCTTTTGCTTTGCAGCCTAGCCTGTGACCAGAGGAGCAGTGGCCAGTTGGCTGTGGGGCGGTGGCACCCTGAGTTTTCTCTGCTGAAATAAGATATAAGTTAAGGAAGTAGGAGCAAAAGAAATAAAGTGGTGAACACGCAAAGAAAATTACCTCTTGTGCTGGTTCACGGATTATGATTCCGGCTTGAGTAGGGCGCCGGGCTCGTGCGGGTCATGGAGCTTGCACAGGTCGTGGAGATTGTGCCCAGTCCTCAGGGAAGCGCGCGAGCAGTTCAGAGTTAGTATCGTAAGGGTACCTCAAATCTTGGAAGAATGTCGTGAAGAGCTCATCATCGAGTTGATTCCAGCAGTTAACAGAGACGTGGGACCACTAGTGGTTGTAGTCCTCAGTGACTCTGTCGACCAGGATAAGTTTATTGGCCTAGTTAGGAAGATTGATAAGAGAGAGCATGCTTTGGGCTGGTGGTGGCCCAGTTGCGGGGCTAATTCTGCTCCAAAAGGTGTTGTAGTTCCATGAATCATAGAGAGGGAATGGCATTAACTGGGCCAGCCCGAGTTGGCGAGAGAAGTGATTGGGGGCGTACAGCTCGTAACTGATGTCATCAGCCACGACCCTAATATCTGAGTAGGAGATCGTGTGGCGAAAGGCCAAATGCACGCGATTGCTATATTCAGGATCCCCAGGAAGGAACCCTTGTTCAAAGGGATGGGGAATCTTCTACCAAGAACCAGTTCTGAGTCTGGTATCTTATCCAGGAGGTATAAGTATGAGAAACATTCAGAGTATGGAGGGGAAGTGTACCTTCTCCACGGCAGAGCCATTGACCTAAAAGTACGTCAACCGATGGAAACTTTGGGATGTCTTGCCTGTGGAAGTGAGCAAAGTAGACTTGTACCTAGAAGTCTAGGATCCAAAAAGGGCCAGAAATGCAGATCTCGAAGGGGTGCATCGTGGCCTGGTAAAGGGTGCGATATAGTGCGCTTAGTACAGGTTGTCCCAGGCCGACACGGCGGCCATTGTAAAGGGTTGTAGCTAGAGAAGCCTAGGGACCAGTGGGCTTTTTGGGGGAAGTACAGAAAATGAATTTGCAGAGCCAGTATTCCAAGAAGGCGATGTCACCAGTCGCATTGCATTCTCCGCAGTAGTGGGTTTGCCATAAAGGATAGGAGTGGCTGTGGCGGACACGACCGGCTTGAACCATCTGTGAAGAGAATTCGACGGCATCGAATTGGCCATGCATGTAGGGCTCGTTGTCGATGGGTAGGCCTGTGATGGTAAGAATATCCAGCAATGTTATGGTCATCTGGCCGAACCGGAAATCGAAAGACTTGCTAGCAGTGTTCTAAAAGCAAAGAATGGAGGCCAGCGGCGAACGATTGCCACCGCTGGGAAGGTGGAAACATAGATCGATGGTGTGGGTGATACCAGCCACATCCTAGCGGGCTAGATCCCTTGCACGAACTTCGCGATACCAGGTGAGTTCCTGCGCACTGATTGTAGACCAAAACCTTATCTTGGCTCTGTATTGGCGCACGCCCCAGCTGCTAAAATCTCCAGGAGTCCTTCGGAGGACTGGAATAGGTCGGCTAACGGGTAAGTCATACAAGGCGATGGCATCTTCTGGAATAGAATCTCACGGGGTAGGACCTAGTCCGGCCTGGGAATTGGGAAAACTGAGTAGTAGAGGTCTATGGACAGTGGTCTGGGCAAAGCAGGGGCGCCAATGCCGATTCCCCAGGTATGAGCGGCTTCCTCAATGATTTCCTCCTCTTGATCGATGATGATTTTCTTGGGGGGAGCCATTTCTGGGTTTCTCTGAGGAGGATAGTGTGGAGCAAGAAGTGTTTTTTGGGTTGAAGAGACTGGAGGAGTTTCTGATGTGACAGGTTTGAGTTGGCGACAAGATTTAAATAGGAGATTTTGTCAGGGAAACGATGCGACAAAAATACATTTAGCAATTGAACATACGCAAACCCACATTTATGGCCTCATTTCTGTCATAGGTCGTGTCGCTTAAGTCCCCTTCGATCAGTTACATTTTTGCGGGCCTGATCTCGAGGCTTGGGGTGCAATGTTTGAGGCCAAAAGTATTTTTAGCAAGATCCCTTAAGGGGGTTCAGCGTGGCGAGCCGATACATGCGACCCAAAATTAAGTCTACTTGGGTTTGGGTTACAGTTTCGCCCAGTCCGAGATCCATGAGGAAAACGAGCCCTTATTGGAGTCAAGTAGCGGAGATTGAATAAGAAACTTCAATCAATAATCCTTCTATGTCAAGGAACAGTCAAAACCTTACGGTATAAATATTAGGTTTCAAGGACACAAAAAAAAAAAAAGACAACTCTCAATCATCTAATCTCTTACATTATCAAAGTCTCTCCGGAGCAAACCTACCTTCAATCTAGTTGAAAACCTGCGAAGTAATAGGGTAATGCCCTCGCAACCCAGCGAAACTAAAGTCACGCTTTAGCAAAACCCGTGCTTTCTCCTACTTCCCGGTGATTGCTCTGCTTAACCTACAACGTTAAGTATCGACTCGGTGACGCAAGAGATCACACCACAAGTCCTTATCAGTAAGGCAAGAAGTCATTTTCCGAAAGGCATAGAAAAGAACCTGGTGACGAGGTTGGTGTTCTTCTCGTCCACAGCATTTGATCAATAAGTCAGGTCAAGGGACGTCCCGACGACTGCACCCCACGGTGCTGACATGCCTGCTCACTCAAAAGAGACTGTTTGCACACCAGACTGATTTTTGGAGTCAAACAATTGCTATAAGATGTATGGTTCCCAGGATGGTGCCTTAGCAGTACTACAGAAATTTCTCTCTCACAACTCTTCATCAATATTCGAGTTCTATAGCTATGGCAGCCAAGCTTATGCATGCGGTTCAGTACGACACCCACGGTGGAGGACCTTCTGGTTTAAAGGTGCTATACTTGTAATATGATTGAGTCTCAAATTGAATAAGTATACATGGCTTTGAAGCTTCCTTGATGATGAAATTGTTATATATGTTCTGCAATTGTCACAGCATGTTCCAGTTCCAGCTCCAATTCCCACTCCTAAGAAAAATGAAGTTTTACTGAAGCTGGAAGCAGCAAGCTAAATGCAGGTGATTATAAGATTCAGAAGGGCCAGGCGCGACTCCGCGACCTATTTTCCCCCGCAAATTGCCTCACATTCCTGGTAATCATGTTTTTTCTCTGTTTTATCTTCTAATTAATGTTGCTGAAGATATCTATGCACACTTGTTTTGGAATCCTTAAAATCACGAGTTGATTTTAGACTTGGGTTTTCTACTCCCTCTTTGTAAGATGTGCTGCTCAAACTATGTAGAGTTTCTTTTGATGAATCTATCAATGGCGCTAGTGTTTCGTGACAGGAACTTTTTCCATTGATATATAGTAATTGGCCTATATATACTTTATATAGTTGGACTGTGAAACAAAATTTGTGCACTAATAGTTAAGCTTTACAATGAGTGAGAGTGTGAGACTATATTGCTATACTATGCTGAAGGATCGATCGATGTTGTTACTATATTCGTTGACTAAATCAGTGACTGTTTAATTTGTACACCATATTGTTTCTTAACTAAGGCTAATAATCGATGACATTGTTTTTATCAGTTACTGATGTGGCTGGAGAGGTTGTAGAAGTTGGAGAAGGAGTCAAGAACTTCAAAGTGGGTGACAAAGTTGTGGCGATGCTCAGCTATGGTGTAAGTGCTTTGATCCCTATCTAGTTTAATTAGTTCAGTTCTCCATTTTCTTGCATAAGAAGTTACTCTAGTTTCAATATATTGAATTTCATGTGTTAGTTATATGTTTATAGAAAGGAGGTGGACTCGGTGAGTTTGCTGCAGCTAATGCCGAAATGGTAGTTGCTAGGTCTTCCGACGTTTCAGCGGCAGAAGGTGCTGGCTTACCCGTTGCCGCTCTCTCTGCTCACTGGCCTCTCACCAAAGATGCAGAGATCAAGCTTGATGGAACAGGGGAGCAGAAGAACGTACATACTCATTACTGGTGCCTCTGGTAACGTCGGTCTTTATGCAATCCAACTGGCAAAGCTCGGAAACGCTCATGTCACCACCACTTGTGGAGCTCGTAACATTGAACTAGTCAAGAGCTTAGGGGGCAGATGAGGTTCTTAATTGACTACAAGACCCCTGAAGGGGCAGCTGTCAAGAGCCCATCTGGTCTGAAATATGATTTCGTGATCCATTCTGCCTCACAAGCCATTCCTTGGTCAATTTTTTAGCCGACTTTGAGCTCAAATGATATAACCTTACTCCTGGCCCGAGCTCATTGTTTACTTTTGTTCTTAAGAAACTCACCTTCTCCAAGAAGACACTGGTCCCATTGATCATAAGTCTCAAGGGTGAGAATCTGGATTGTCTTTTTAAGTTGGTGAGGGAAGGAAAGCTCAAGACAGTGATTGACTCAAGTTTTTCCTTAAGCAAGGCTGAAGATGCTTGGGCTAAGAGACTTGATGGCAATAATACTGGGAAGATCATTGTGGAGCATTGGGAAGATCATTGTGGAGCATTAAGTACACCTGAACTTTTTCTTAGAATCGTGAACTTCATATTATTATCATCTTTTGTTGTAATATGCAAATAAGTAAGGTATCAATAAGCTTAAAATAAATGTGACATTTTTTACTTGGCCCAAGCATCTTTAGCCCAGGTTCCAATTGGAATTCTCATGCTTTTCAGTTAGTTTTTTTTTTCTCTTAATACACTTCTTCTATAATGTTGGAACCCTATCAACTACGGTTCTGTACTCAGAGCCGCAGAGGCGGTGATTAGCTGAAGAAGAGGGAGAAGTGATTTGTGTTTCGAGGTAACGCTCTTCGATCCTTAATTGTTCCGTTACTATCATTCCAAAATACAATGATTTGTTACCCTAAACCATTAAAATTGAAACCAGAGCTCCAAAGAGGAAAAGGGTTCAAGTAAAAAAATTTGTGGGAAGAATGAGTGATTATGAAATTTTCATACTAAAAGACTAAAACCTTTTTCTCAAAAAGGTCGAATTTGAATGACATGCATCATTAGTCTTGTGGTGAGTCATAGCGTTGAAGACCTTTTACTCCACGTTTGGTCGAAAATAAATGTTTGGTTGAGTGATGGCTTCAATTTGCCTCACTGTATATTTGAGTGCGACTTATTGAGGAGTCTTACATTGACAGCACTTCATGAATATGGAAGACATCCAGAAACACATTTTGGGGTCTCAACTGTTTGGGTGATGAGTGGTCTTCGCTCATTTCACACGTACATGGTCTCTATATCATGTGGATTTCTTGGACAGTCCTGCTTTGGTTAGCGTCGCTGATTTATTTCATGGTTCTAGTTCATTCCCTTGTCTTGAGAAACCGACTCCGTCATTTTGCAAAGGTATAACCGTATAAATCATCTCAAAATTAGCTGTTATATAGGTGCATTTTATTAATACCTTCATTTTCTCTATATATGCATGCGGTTTCAATCAAAGGTATATTTTGAAGGGGGTTTACCATTCTCTTTTTTGCAATTTAAGACCTCGAAAATCAAATTCTGTTTGAACTAATATGATATCCCAGGCATGCATGCTTGTTCAAGAGCTCTCCAGTAGTCCACACACTCAAGATTAAAGTTTATATTTGCTGCAAAGAACTTAATCTAAGTTATCTCATGGTTCCTGCTTTGATATATACATTAATTTTGCACAGTTTTACACCTTAAGAGTAGGGCTGTAAAAAGGCTCGATACAGCTCGTATTCAGCTCGATTTTAGCTCGTTCGGCTCGCGTTTGTAAGATAAATGAGCCGAGCTTGAGCTCAATATTAAGCTCGACAAAAAAAAGAGCCAAGCTTGAACAAGGATGACGAGCCGAGTCTAGCTCGTGCGTAGATCATTTTTTCATGAGTAGCTTGAGCTTGTTAAAGCTCGACTCGATCATGAAAATTTATAGTATAAATAAAAATATAATTTTTTTAATCTCAAATATTTAATTCTTTTTATTACCTTTATTTTAATTGAAAGAGAATCTAAGAATTTAAGTAAAATATATTCCAATAAAGTCAAATTTGGATTATTATTTTAAATTTTCTTTCTTCCTTTTTAAATGAGCCAAGCCAAGCTCATTCAAGCTCGAGCTCATCTAATAAATCAAGCTGAGTCGAGCCAAGTTTGAGCATGAAAAAAAACAATTCAAGCTTTAGCTCGGCTTGAGCTCAATAAAAAGCAAATGAGCCGAACATGATCACCTTAATATTCGCTCCAACTCGGCTCATTTACACCCCTACTTAAGAGAACCAAAATCTCAAAAAGTGGAAATGACTAACATGCATGACACTAGGCAATAGGCATGTGTTCACAGAATATAATGAAGTGGTTCAGCAGTTGGTTGGAAGAAGCCTGCTGCACTAAGGAGGCAGAAGAGCTATACTGGGAAACTTAGCTTAACCTTTGAGTCACTTTCTCTGTCACCTAAAGGTAGTGAAGATTAGTTTTTGACAGGGGAACTATGAACCTTGAGAGAGTGATTCAATTCGCTTAGTTTTTTCTCAAACATGGGAGATTCTTGCAAGAAATTAATTATTCTTAGTTCTAAGAGTGCCAATATTCTACCACTGCAAGGGATTTCATGGTGCTTCTGCCCATGTTAACATCAGTGAAGCAGATACATTTCCCAAGTAAGAGAAAAATGTCCATTTAAAGTTTCGTAGTGGGTGACAAAGTTGTAGCTTTCTTTCTCTTGATCATATTCCTAATTGCTTCCTATTCCTGGTGATTCTGCTTTGCTTCACTTGCAGAATGCTGATTGAAGTTGCATATACTTGTTCCGCCCAGTACCCTTTCTTTTCATATGTGCTAAATACTCACAAATTTACTCATTTTGCATGTTCATAAGTGGTCTGCTTCTAGACATGGCCTAAGTTTTCTGAGGATCACAGTCAATCGGTATCATATGCTTAAACATATCATCAGTAGGGGAACTGAAGCATAGGAGGACAATTTGATTGCAGATCATCCGTCGGAGTATGGAACAACTTGTTTACATTTCATACATGAAAGTATCATGAGAGCAGTAGTGACTAGTGAGCAAACACTTGTAAGAAAATATAAAGAAAGACATAAATTTCCCTATGGCTAACTACCTAATCATATAGTAGTCAGATATCAACCAAAAAAAAAATCTAATTGGAAGTGACTGAGAAATTTTCCAGATGATGATACAACAACTGCCCCTTATAAAACTACAGTTCAACAAATTAAAAATGAGTCCCAAAGGTTATATTATGTAAACTAATCCCTGATGTTAACAAATAACTAACATTACCTATAGCCTATAGGCTATAACCTTGTGACCTCAACTGTGTTGAAGGTTCAATGATACTTGTATAATAATTAACAAACTTGTAGTCTAGTCTGTTCTCAAAGACTTGAACCAATCAGCAAAAATGGCTTTCTTCCTTCTCAAGTTCATCTTCTTCACATTGAGATTCATATCGAACTTGGTTTCGCGCTTGATCTTATCTGCCACTGCCCATCTTCTGGTGTTATTCATCCACGGATTCAGAGCACCAGGCCAAGCCACCCATGGTGCAATACAACAAGTCTCAGAGGTCATCAAGTCATGGTTTGAGTACTTGTTGGAGTTTATAATGGAAGCAATAAGTGCTCTAATTTCTACCTTGTTTGATTATCTAATAGAAGGTCTCACAGCGTCTGCTTCAGGTGCCACTTCAGCAATTGGAGGTCTCATTGAGAAAACAAAGAATTCACTCGACGGGCTCACAGATTTCCCAGAAATTTTTGAGGGAGTTCCTGAGATGGTTTTTGAAATGGTGATGGACTTGTGGAACAATTGCAAGGATGCTTTAGGATATGTTATAGAGAATGCTTGAGATATACTGTGTAACTATATACTTCATTGGTTGTAAAACATGTGACATTTATTTGGATGGACTGCAATTTTTTTTCTTTTCTTTTTCCCTCATCTCTCAATACTTGTAACTCCATTTTTCAATAGGAGAACCGGAAATGATGCCCTACTGCCCTAAATGATGTTGTATTTAGTTACAAAACTCCGTTACGAGGCTTATAGCAATCTCAAGGGTATGCTCCAGCATAGTCAAAGGTGTGTTACACTCCTCCAGGAGGGAAGAAAATATGGAACATGTCCATGGTTAGTTGGTTACCATTTCATGGGCAAGTAGTAAATCATATCTAGTGATAAAAAGAAGAGGACCATAGGCCAGTAGTATACTAGTATATACATGTCCCCCAGTTCACTCTTTGCATCTTCACTTCACGAAGCCAAGCCTGGCCTACGGTCCTCTTCTTTTTTTCACTAGATATGATTTACTACTCGCAAGAACAGAAAAGCAGTTGATTGCTTTCTTGTTTTCTACTTATGCTCTTAATTTGGTTTATAGTATTTCTTCCACTCTTATAATATTAAAAAGAATTCATGTACAGAACAATGAAAAGTGTCGTTGGTGTCTGTAATTTACTCACTCGTCCGGCCGCTATAAAACTCTAAAACCCATGTCAGAAACCTCGCAGCCTCCTCTCTCTTTCTCTCTCGAAAGTTTCTGTCTTTGGGTTTATCATGGCAGCCATGTCGAAGAAGCTTATGCATGCTGTTCAGTACGACGGCTATGGTGGAGGAACTTCTGGTTTAAAGGTTCTTTCTTTATCTCTGTTCCTGTTCTTCTATCAATGCTATTTTGTAAGTAGGCCCTCTGATTATTCTTCAATGCCAAGAAAAAGTGGGAAGTTCTTGGCTTTGAAATTAGGATGAGATTACATGAGACAAGCCATAAGCTAGGAAAGGTGATTTTATTTTCAAGATTTTACTTGAGACAATCTTGCTTCAATTTGCCTATCTGTGATTCTTGATTTAAAGGATTTGAAATTGTTTGCATCAAATTATGGGTAACGTGATTGAAATGCCTGAAGGGAAAAGAGAGTGAGAGAGTGAGCAAGCAAACCAAGAAGAATGTGCAATAAGGTTGAGTTGAAGTTGTGAAATGGGTTTGTGGTGCTGACTTGATTATGTTTTTACTTCTGCTAATATCTTTAAATTGATATAAATAATAGAGAAGGTGTTGATGTTTGTTAACTTGATTGTATGTATCTGTTGTTGCAGCATGTCGAGGTTCCAATCCCAACTCCAATAAAAAATGAGGTTCTGCTGAAAGTGGAAGCAGCTAGTCTAAATCCAGTTGATTGGAAAATTCAGAAAGGCCAGCTGCGGCCTCTTTTCCCATTGAATTTCCCTCTAATACCTCGTAATGCTGCTTTCCCTGTGATTCTGTTATGCTTTGGCTTTTGTAAATTGAATTTATGCCTGGACAGTCGATATAAATTTTTTTTTTTTCTAACTTTCGGAGTGAGTTTGTGTTACTAAGTTTGCAATTTGTTCGTCCTGTGCATAAAACTTGGTGGCAAACTGGCATCTACTCATAAAAGTTGTCTGTCCAATTGTTCTCTCATTTGCACTTGATTCATATATGTAACCAAGTATTGAGAGTGTTGTCAGGTAGATGAATTAATTGAGTTCTGAATTCAGAAAGGATGTGGACATCTTTCTTAGCTTGAAATATGGGTTGCTTTTTGCTTCAAGTCGTCAATGCCGTCGAGTCTTATACTGGCAGGTTGCTTACTAACTCTGGTTTATGATATTGTTGGGAACAGTAACGGACGTATCTGGAGAGATTGTAGAGGTTGGCGGAGGAGTCAAAAAGTTCAAAGTGGGAGACAAAGTTGTTATAATGCTCAACCCTTTTGTAAGTGGATACAATCTCTCCCTTACTTGAACAATGTGTTACATGTGTGTATGGTTTGGAGTTTTTGATTTAAAGGTCATTTGTTTGTTGCTGATACATATTGGTAGTACGGAGGTGGGTTGGCTGAGTTTGCAATCTCTAATAAGAGACTGATGGTTACTAGGCCACCTGAAGTTAGCGCAGCTGAAGGTGCGGGCTTACCTATTGCTGGTCTCACAGCTCACCAGGCTGTCACACAAGCTGCAGGGATCAAGCTCGATGGCACTGGCCAGAAGCAGAAGAACATATTGGTCACTGCGGCCTCTGGTGGAGTCGGTCACTACGCAGTCCAACTAGCAAAGCTTGGAAACACTCATGTTACCGCCAGTTGTGGAGCTCGAAACATTGAATTGGTGAAGAGCTTAGGGGCGGATGAGGTTCTTGATTACAAGACCCCTGAAGGGGCTGCTCTAAAGAGTCCATCTGGTCGGAAATATGATGCCGTGATCCACTGTGCAACTGGCATTCCTTGGTCTACTTTTGAGCCTAACTTGAGTGAAAAGGGGAAGGTCATAGACATTACTCCTGGTCCTAGTGCCTTCTCTACTTGTGTTCTGAAGATGCTAACTTTCTCCAAAAAGAAGTTGGTGCCACTTATGTTGTATCCCAAGACTAAGAACCTGGATTATCTTGTGAAGCTGGTGAAGGAAGGAAAGCTCAAGACGGTGATCGACTCGAGGCATCCTCTGAGCAAGGCTGAAGATGCTTGGGCTAAGAGTATTGATGGCCATACAACTGGGAAGATCATTGTGGAGCCTTAATTAGCTAATAGAACAAGGGATACAAAATGTGTGTGTGTATTGATTTGATTTCATCACTTGAACATGACTGTATTGTAAATGGGAGGTTTGGGTTTATAAGGTCATGTCTTGTGGAAGTTATACTTGACAGGACTTCACAAGTTCATCAACTGGGAAGATCATTGTGGAGCCTTAATTAGCTAATAGAACAAGGGATACAAAATGTGTGTGTGTATTGATTTGATTTCACTTGAACATGACTGTATTGTAAATGGGAGGTTTGGGTTTATAAGGTCATGTCTTGTGGAAGTTATACTTGACAGGACTTCACAAGTTCACGCACTTATTTTGGTTTTGAGAAGAAGTTTACTACATAAGCTTATCCTGCCTTTTGAAGCTGCATTTCTTCTTGCTAGCCATCTCCCTTTCAAATCAATTAGTCGAACTCATTTTCTTCGAGTTCTTGTCGAAGTTTGTTGAACATTTGGTTTCATATACTCTTTCATCACGCACGTGAGGTGAATTTAACGAATTCTCTCAAAAGAAAAAATTAACAAAATGTTGTAGGAGAATTGGAATTGTCTGTTTATTATTGATAATAGGAGCCTTTATATAGGGAGTTACAACGTACATAAAAGGTAATAGAATCCGAATACATTGAATACCTAGAACCTTCTCCTATTACAACTCTAAACCCTAGTTTGTAGAGGCACACATAATGTCGACATCCTTCAACACTCCCCCTTGTGCCGCTCAAGCTTGATGATGACGCTTTGATTGTTGCCTCGTTAAAAACCTTGCGAGGTAACAAAAACCCTGTGGGACAAAAATAACCCTGGTCGAAGGGTGTACATGGGAATATGATACTTGATATCAATACCCAATGATATGCAATAGTCATCGAAAATTTTCGATGTAAACTCTCTCGCATTGTTAAGTTGAATTGACTGACCCTGGTCGAAGGACAAAAAGAGCACAACACGTCTTTCACTCTTCGAGATCGAACATGTAGATATCATGTCTCCCCCTGATTGCTACAATCATGGGAGTTCGGATAACTTTCTTAATCCGATGCTCTTCACATGTTTCTCAAATGTGGATTTTGGTAATGACTTAGTAAATAAGTCCGCTACATTATCCTCTGATCGGATTTGGTTCACTTCAATATTTAGAAGTGCTTGTTGTCATTTTGATGGAGGGGAGGAGGAGCACAGAAGGTGGTATTTTGCCTTGTGGGGTCCGATCTCACACTTCCGTCATTTCTTTTCTCTCTGTAGGGATAGAACAAGCACATATCAATCGTATCTCTCAAATATCGAAAGATTGTCTTTATACCAATCTAATGGCGTTGCGTTGGCGCGGGGGTATATCTAGCCAACAAGTTCATAATAATTGAGGTGTCCGGTCTTGTATTGTGCTAAGTACAATAATGCGCCTATTGTACATAAGTAAACACTTCTGCTATTAACACGTCTTCGTCATCATCCCTGGGACGAAACGGATCCCTTTTAGGGCCAAGACTACAAACGACCATGTGAGTGCATTTTTTACTTTATCAAAATGCCTAAGCATCTATTGACAAGGTATACAAGTTCTGAATCTAGACAAAACCGTGTTCTCCTAAGTTCCTTCCTCTCAAACTCGGATTTCAAGTGTTCAGCGGTTTTCCCTTAACTCTCAAGGGTTTCAATTATGTTTATCAACATAAACTGCGACAATTGCAAATCCGGAACTTGTCATGGAAATGCGTGGGCATAGTTCATTATATCCCTTCCCAATCAAGTAGTCATTTTAGTGAGTATTTCAACCTCGTTGCAAATACGCTCCGTGGTCTAGAGCCACTTGACTTGGGTAAATGAAGTCCATAAGAATCTTTATTATATTCTGTATTTAGATCCCCATAGAGATACGTAGCGACCATATTCGTAAGCTGCATGTTCAGTTATTTAGAAACTACTAAACTGACAAGGTAGTGGAGTGCAATACATCCATTACGAGAGAATATGTCTTCTCGTAGTTGATTCTAGGGCGTTGTGAGAAACCTTGCGCCATAAGGCGAGATTACCATCTCTTTTTCTCATCACGCTATCTAACGAAGACCTATTAATGTTAATAGGTTTTATGTTAGGAGGTGTTGGCATTTCAGGCCCGAAATCCTTCCTCTTCATTAATGAATCCAATTCAACCTGCATCGCATCTTTCTATTTACACCAATTTTCTCTACGTTGGCATTCTTCAACGGAGCAAGGTTCGATGTCATTGGTCTCAATAATTCCACGTCCTTATGTACACTAGTGTAGTTTGTAGAGATCTCTATATTCTCAGGAATTCATTCTAACATTGAGGCGTCCCCCAACGATGTCTCTTGGACATAACCACAATCCAAAATATTCTCATGAGACGGATTTTGAGTATCAATGATCAATAGATCAAGTTGTGTCAGACTCGCTCTCTTCTTAGGGCGAGAATCCATCAAACCTATGGGTCTCCTACTCTCTCTAGCGGAACCCATGGCCTATGACGCCATTATGCCACCTTTGTGGCATCACCATACCACCATCCATGGTGGTGTTGCAGTACCCATCTTCTCTGGGTGGCACCATGTCTTCTTGTGGGGACGTCAATCCTTGCAGGCATGTTTGCAGCAGGTATATGTGATCTCGTCACTTTTAGGGGATCAAGATGAGACATAGTGGGGACAGACCACGACAATTCCTGTCGTTCCTGTTGAACATTGACGTTCTAATCTCCCCCTAACGACGGGAAGACTATCTCATCAAAGTGACAATTCTCAAATCCAGCGAAATAGAGATCGCCTGTCAAGGGTTCTACATAGCGAACTTATAGTTGGAGACTCATGTCCAACAAATATATGTATGCATTCGTTGCAATGACTCATGTTGATGCGTTGTGGCGGCCCAATAGGCACATGAACCGCACACTCAGATATGCAAAAGTTCGAGATATTAGACTCGAACCCAGTCACTAGCTGTAATGCAAATAAAAGTTGAGTGGCTGCTATGAGTAGTAGACAAATGAGCATAGCTACATGCGATATTGCATAACCCAAGCGGAAATATTGGTGCGCATTACCAATGTCTGGGCTACCATCGTAGTCATTTAACGGTGGCTTTTCCGTGAGACTAATTGGGTGTGTACATGGGAATATGATACTTGATATCAATACCCAATGATATGCAATAGTCATCGAAAATTTTCGATGTAAACTCTCTCACATTGTTAAGTTGAATTGACTAAACGGGATGATCCGGGTAGTGAGCCCGTAACCATATGATTTGGGCTAGGAGTTCATCTTAAGCAACATTACGAGTGGACGATAGTGCGACACGTGACCAGCATGTCCGCATATCAACCAACAACATAAAATATCTAAGCAGTCTGCAAGTTGGTTGAGTCGATCTACAGAATCCATGTAGCTTCTCTGAGAACACATGTGTCCTTTGCATAGGATGGTCTCGATTTTTAAAATGGGCTAGGAGTTCATCTTAAGCAACATTACGAGTGGACGATAGTGCGACACGTGACCAGCATGTCCGCATATCAACCAACAGCATAAAATATCTAAGCAGTCTGCAGGTTGGTTGAGTCGATCTACAGAATCCATGTAGCTTCTCTGAGAACACATGTGTCCTTTGCATAGGATGGTCTCGATCTTTAAAGAGCAGGCTTTGGGAAACGAGTGATGGGCCTTAGAATCAACCAATAAGGATTTTGGTTGAGCCATGAAATCACAATTGACTTGAGAAGTGGAGAGAGGTGGCACATTGCCACTCTTGGCGTCAATGCCAAGCTCTTGCCGTAGGGGGTGACGGCATGACCCTTCTCATTGAATCAACTTTTGATTCACACTTCTTTTCACTCAAAAGAATGGATGTCCGTGTGAAGTCTTTAATAAACGGATCATCATATCATGATCTGGATGTCCCAAATGGTCATGCCAAAGCCTATATGTGTCAGAATCCCATAAATCATCTCTCATGACATAGTTGGATTCAATGACTTGAATAGTGGTTGCATACAACCCACTAGAGCGGCACATAAGTTTTTCTAATACTCGTTTATGTCCGTAGTCATTAGAGGTGCTGCAAAGGAACTCTTGTCCATTCTCACAATGTGTTTCCACATGAAAACCATTGGATCTTATATCTTTCAAATAAAGTTCGAATTAAGGTATGTCCAAGACATTAAAGAATCGACACTTTATTAATAGCCAATGATTACATCAAAGTTTCTTGATCAAATCTAATCCAAATAAAATGAAATGTAGACAAATTGTAGTCACTCAATTCTTTTGGTAATTCTAATTAAATATGACCGAGGAAGTAGAGAGAGATGTCGGTGAAGCGAGGATCTCTTAAGTACCACTAATCTCAATTACTTTTCTAGACATCATATTTAATTGAGTACGCCTAGTGAGAAAGAGTTAAAACCAAATGTCATTTATTCATTAAGGCACAATTGCCATTACATGATTCTTGGAAAATAAAAGACTATTTAATCAAAATCTGCAGCATCAACATTGTTATTTTCCTCGCCAGATTTGAAGTCCGTATTGATGAGATTGATGTTATTGTCATCTCCATCATCTCCTTCAGCTGTGAGAGGAGCCTCATGCTCTCTCATATCTTTTATACACCTTGTATTGTGTAGTTTTTGTTTTTCCACTCGCATTTTAGTGCTTAAACCAATGCTTTGAAGATCCACATCTATAGCATTACCTCACCCATTAATTGAGATGCACCTTGTGCATTTGGACATCTTCTAGGGATGTTGGTGGCGGTACCACCAATACCGGCGGCGCCGGTTTTGCCTCTCCCACGTTGGCCAAAGTTGCCACGTGTCCCCCTATCTAGCAGTTTTCATTCCTTTGTAGGGCGGTTATATGGACCCACACGTCTATATTGTTGTCCCCTAACTTTTAGGGTTCCGCTCCTTGCGCCCTTCTTTCGGTGCGCTATTATAATTCGCCTCGTGAATGCTCTTAGTTTCAACGGGCCTTTGAATTATAGTTTCCCATGAGTATGTTGTCATCTTATTCAGTAACTACCATAGTAGTGACAAGCTAATGAAATCTCGTGATCCGTCTATATTGCACTCAAGCCTATATTGCTTTACAACCGATAGTGCTGAGACAAGAACTTCGAGAGGATTTCTCAATTAATTCATATATATTCTATGAGCTCTACTCCGCATAATCTCATGAAGGATGGAGTCACGAACATTGCCATAACGTTCATGAAGCGCTTGCCAAAGCTTTATGGCGCTAGCCTCATTCATGAACTCAAACTGGAGGTCTCTATCCATATAACGCATCATTAGGGCAAGCGCCCTGGAATTGTCAATCTCAGTTTGAGGGTCTGGAGTAGTTCCCTCATAACAAACCTATTAGATTGTGTGCAATAGATCACGGGAAATAAGATGGAGCTCAACGTCCTGAGCCCACAATAGGAATCTTTTGCTTGCATAATCCAATGGAACAAAATCGAGTATGTTCGAGTTTGACATCCTGAAAAAGGGTGAAACAAGAACGAATTAGTTTCGGAGCTAAACTTCCACGAGAACTAATAATAATAAGATTTCCGAGCTATGCTACCAAGAAATCAATTTCCAAGAATAATTGGATTAGACCAAACAATGATGTTTTAATATGGTCACAATTAGATGCTTACGGACGCTCTTAGTCCGAGCATTATGAACACTCTTAGTTCATACGAACACTCTTAGTTCGTTTATTATGAACACTCTTAGTTCATTGATTACGAACGCTCTTAGTTTGTTAAGCGTGAATCTCCACAATTCCGCTTATCAATTAATCGAACCTATGTTCGTATATTTCAAAACCTGCAGCAAATAATGGAATTTAAAAGACAAAAAAATTCAGGAACTTGAATCACAAAACTTACTTGGTAATTTGAAGCTTTGCTTCACGATTATTTATACACGCGTGTGTTGATGTAGGCGTGTAGCTAAATTAGGATTGCCGGAATCTGGTCGGAAATTGGCAGTTGGTGGGCTGCCCTTCTCCCTTCCTTTTTTTTCTCCCTTTTTTTTTCTCTCCGCGGCCCAGGTCTGCTTCCCTTTTTTTTTCTCTTCTTCTGGGCCCACTCCTTCTCCCTCTTCCTTCTATGCGTCTTCTTCTTCTTCCTTCTGTTTTCTGGGTTTTTTTTTTCTTTCGCTGTAGGGGCTGCAGCTAGCGGTGTGGCTAGGCAAGCTGGCTACAGCTGCGAGGCTGCTCGGCTGTAGGTCTACGAGGCTGATGGGCTGCGCGGCTACAAGCCTGCTGTGCAAGGGCAGCAGCGAAGGCTGGCTGCTGCGGGGAGCTACTGTGTGGATGTGTGCTGGGTAAGGCTGCAGGATGGTAGGCTACAGCGCAGGGGAAGCAAGTGAGCTGGGCAGGGTGGTGAGGCTTGTGGGCAGATGGCGGGCAGCAGCTGGGACTTGGCGCTGCTGTGAGGCTGCAGGACTACAGCAGGTTATAGGGAGTGGGCTGCAGGGGCAGTAGAGCTGCTGGGCAGTAGATGCGCTGCAGGGGCGCGGATTGCAGGGCAGCAGGCGAGGACTTGCAGCAGGGGCTGCAGGTCATGCGGCAGGGAGGCTGCAGGGGCAGCAGGGCTAGGCGTAGTGGAGGCTAGGGTTTTCGGTAGGAGGCTGCAAAGCTTGCAGCAGTTTTGGTTTTTAGGGTTTTTTTTTTTCTTTTAGGCTAGGGTTAGAACTCGTGCTAATAACGTTTTATAGGAGAATTGGAATTGTCTGTTTATTATTGATAATAGGAGCCCTTACAGAGGGAGTTACTACGTACATAAAAGGTAATAGAATCCGAATACATTGAATACCTAGAACATTCTCCTATTACAACTCTAAACCCTAGTTTGTAGAGGCACACATAATGTCGACATCCTTCAACACAAAAAATGTAATTTCACAAAAAATAGAGTAATATGCGTTTTATCTAAACTAAATTAAAAATTGAGGAATAATTGCAAGCAATCCACCTTCTACTATAAATGGATGCTTTTTTTTTTGTGTCAAATGACTTCACCAAATTTTGAAATGTCCATAATACCCTTGTATAACACAATTATCAAATTAAGCAAATAAAATATAAACGGACAAAAGTGTAAAATTAAAAAAGTAACTAAACAACCACCATTTTATGTCTAAAAAAAACAACACTATTCTTTTTAATCAACCCACTAAACCAACTCCCTAGGAAGATTGTTAAAATTTTTAACTTCCTACAAAGTCTTTGATTCATAAAAATGCTCCAACTGCAAAATTATATTTGACATGGGTAAAATTGGAAAATAATTTATCGACACATACATAGAGATGTTGAAAAGGGGGGTTCGTGGTGGCGGGGTGGGTGAGACTCAGTTCTGGCAGGACGAAGTGGTGGGGCAGATGGGATGGGGATGTCGGCGGTGGTTCTTCTCAGGCTAATTGCACGAGGCTGGTGGATGCGAGTTGATCAGCTTTGTTTCGGGGCTGGGAGTCTTTCCAGATCTGATCGGGGTATGGTGGCTGGTAGTCCAGCATCTTGGGACAATTGGGTTGGAGAAGCGGTGGCCAGCGGCGAGCTGTTGCAGGTTTTGATCCGCTTCGGTGGTTTCTCCGAAGTTGGTTGCAGACTGTTGCAGGTGGTGGCTGGACGCAGGGGAGGGTGGTATGATGCAGGTAGGCACGGCCTCTCTCGGGCGGTGGCATCTCAGCTCTGGTGGTGGCGGCCCACTGCTTGGGCCCGAAAAGAATTGGGCTGGGCCTTCAACCATGGCTATGGTGTCCTTGTCTCTTGGGATTATGCTTGGGTTTGGGCCCATTGTTTGGGTCTAGCCCAAGCTGTTTTATTTTTATTATTTACAATTTTTATTGTGTTTTGCTGTCTAGGTTGGATGCGTTTATGCGGGCAATAAAATTCTACATATATTGTGTAGGCCTAATCGGGCTTTGTGTCTGGGTATGCACTCTACGTGCCTTGTCTGCTCTTGGTCAACAGCGACTTATTTACTTTGTCAAATGGGCGCTACCGCCTAGTGGCAGGGTGAGACTAAGTGCCGTCGGATTTTCTTTTCAGCGGCAACATAGGAGGAAAGCTGTGATAAAGCAGGTAATTATGCTATGTTGTACACGGGGTACATATCGAGTTATCTTTCCGCTATGTCACTGCTATGTTGAAGGAAATTGAGTAGCTATTGCGCTCTTTGCTAGCTGGTGCTTATTAGAATACAAGTCTCCTTTAGAGATTTCTGATATTATTTCAGAAAAATTTCTGAATGCTTATGGTAATCAGGGGTTTAGGCTCAATGTCCCCCCCCCCTTGTATTCGACAGTTTCATTAATCAAGGCATGAGGACAGCCGCACCAGCCCTTTATTCAAAAAAAAAAAAAAAAAGTGGCAGCAAGCAACTGACATTGGGATAACACTCCATAAGTTATCAATAAATATGTAGATAATTATCACTCACGATCTCATAAAGAAATAAAAGGGAATGACTCCAATAATTTAATCTCAATTTTGGTGAAATTGAAGCTTGCTAAATAGTCCCAATTAATTATCCTTTTTTGTAGAATAAAAAAAATCCATTTGTTTGGGAATAAAAAAAAAAAAAAAAACTGATTATGGAAGAAAAACCAAAAGCATGTTAAATATCCCAAATAATCTTAGATCCACAAGATGAAAATCAAAGCATAAAAAGATCCAAATGATCTCAAACATATCGAAAAAACGAGTTCACAACTAAAGCTTTAAAGTTTAAACTAATCCATATAGCTGCCTTTGGAAACACAGAAACCAAGAATGGGAAGCTCTTCTTCAAAACAGACTTGACGATCTCCTAATCTATCTCGCCGGCCGGTTTGCCATACCAATCTCATACAAATCAGATGGCCTCAAGAATAAAAAATAAAATTCATAATATTTTTTGTAATTATTCTTAAAGTGGGCCCCACATGGCCACCTCAGATTTCTCTTCAAAACAGACTTGACGATCTCCTAATCTATCTCGCCGGCCGGTTTGCCATACCAATCTCATACAAATCAGATGGCCTCAAGAATAAAAAATAAAATTCATAATATTTTTTTGTAATTATTCTTAAAGTGGGCCCCACATGGCCACCTCAGATTTTAGTGTTAAATCCGAGGCGGGTCCCGTCACAAACTATTGACACCCTACTAAATACTTTGTTCACTCTTCGTGGCTTCATTTATTAAAAGACCAATACATTCTAATGTAAAATTACAATTACGGACAATATTTTATTAATAACTACGTTGTATCTTACTTACATCATATGAAACATTTACACACATATCAAGTTTTCATTATCAATCTCATCATTCATATTTAAACCCTAACACCTTAGTTTAGCATTCATCGTCAAATTTTATTTTTGTGTGATTCTTGAATCCTACCTTGCACATTACCGAACATTATATATGACACTATTTGGTGGAAGTCTACCAAACATTTTTGTATTATACGGTGGGTATTGCCAAAGACTAAATGATTTTATTATTGTAGATTCGTTCCGTAAATTTTTACCGAACTCAAAAGAGATTATTCAATAAAGAACTACCGAACATCTCATTAAGTTTCAGCAGATTCTTACAGAACACATGAGATGACATTTTTTTTTTTTTTGAGTTGTAAAGAAATTTTACACCTAAAGCTAATTTTGGAAGTAGTATAAGTGGGCGAAAAAAAAAAAAAAAAAACACAACCACTGTTCTTTTTAATCAACCCATTAAGCCAACTCTTTAGGGAGATGGTTAAATTTTAAAACTACCTATAAAGTCTTTGATTCATAAAAACGTTGCAAAATTATATTTGACATGGGTGGAATTGTAAAATAATTTATCAACACATAGAAATGTTGAAAAGAAAAGAAAGTGGCAGCAAGCAACCGACATTGCAATAACACTAAGCAATTATCAGTAAACATGTAGATAACTATCACTCACAATCTCATGAAGAAATAAAAGGGAATAACTCCAACTCAATCTCAATTTTCTTTTCACCCAACCTTAATTCTGGAGTGTTCCTTCGTTTATAACTCCACACATCAACGAATAATGATATGATATTGGTTACCTCATGAATCAATTTCAAATCAAATGGCATTCTACCATTTTTTTGGTTACTACAATATGCTTTTGCCACGTTAATATATGGCTTTTGTATCATAGCATTAGGTAGGGAGGGTTGCATGTTCTTCCTTTTTTCTTTTCGTTTGTTTTATTTTATATATTCTTAGGGAATTCTATAATATGGCTACAGTCAAGTGTTTTTTTTTTTTCTTTTCCAATTTTGGTTTATCAGTTTGGTTTATGGAAAGAACGATTTCATTGTAAGAGGGTAAAAGCCAGTTCTTTTTCATTGCTAGAGTCCCCATTATACTTTCTTGAATAATAAAAAAAATCCATTTGTTTGGGATTAAAAAAATAGCTCATTATGGAAGAAAAACTAAAAGCATATTAAAAATCTCAAATAATCTCAGATCCACAAGATCAAAACCAAAGAATGATCCAAATGATCTCAGATAGCTAGTCAGATCGACAAATCGAGTTCATGACCAAAGTTTTAAACTAATCCATATAGCAGGCTTTGGAAACACAGAAACCAAGAAACTGGAAGCTCTTTTTCAAAACATCCCTAACGGTCACCGAAGCTAGCTCGCCAACCTAATTTGCCATATCGGTTTACTGTGAAAAGAAAACACAGTTTATGTTTTAGGGAATCGATATTTGAGAGAGAATTGTTGTGTGTTCTCATTGATAATAGGGGTCTCTTTATATAGAGGATTACAAGGCATAGAATCTGAATTGTACAAGGAAAGGTAATCATACAATCAATGAATATCTCTAAGATATTCTCTGAGATTATCTCTAATTAAAACCCCATTACCACTAGGTCAAGTAATCTAGAGTTTGGGTCATACACAAATAATGATTTACTTGAACACTCCCTCTTGTGTCTCTCAAACGCGGTGCTTCTCTCGTTGTCTCGCTAAAAACCTTGTCGAGTAACAAAAACTCAGTGGGATAAAAATAACCGTGGTCGAAGGGGAAAAAGAGCACAACACACCCTTCACACTTCAAGACGAACATGTAGACATCTCCCCCTGATGTCTGTGCCTCCCCCTGATGACTACTATCATGGGATTTCAGATAATTTCCGCAAGCCAATTCTTGCCACATGTCTCTCGAACGTGGATTTGGGCAATGACTTAGTAAACAAGTCTACCACATTGTCCTCAGATCGAACCTGGTTTACTTTGATCTTGAGGAGCTTCTGTTGTTGATGATTGTAGAAGAATTTAGGCGATATGTGCTTGGTGTTGTCGCCTTTGATGTAGCTTTGCTTCATTTGTTTAATGCAAGTAGCATTATCATCAGAAATGCTCGTTGGCTCATCTGTGGTAGACTTCAGACCACAATTGCTTCGAACATGCGTAACTACGGATGGAAGCCATATACATTCATGAACTGCTTCATTAAGAGCAATAATCTCTGCATGATTCGAAGAGGTAGCGACTAAGGTCTGCTTTGTAGACCTCCAAGATATCGCAGTCTTTCCCATGGTGAATACATAACCAGTTTGGGAGCGACCTTTATGTGGGTCAGAAAAGTACCCAGCATCAGCAAAACCTTCCAAAACACTAATATCAATTTGGGATGGGGAGAGGGAACGCAATCCACCATGTGTGCCGTCCCTGGCACTTGATAGGTCCAAATCCATCTTCTCTCTGTAGGGATAGAACAAGCCCATATCAATCGTACCACTTAGGTATCAAAACATATCTTTAACACCAGTCTAATGGCGTCGTGTTGGCGCAGAGCTATATCTAGCTAGCAAGTTCACAGCTAAAGAGATGTCCGGTCTTGTGCATTGTGCTAAGTACAATAATGTGCCTATTGCACTTAGGTAGGGTACTTCTACCTCTAGCACTTCTTTTTCGTCATGTTTTGGATGGAATGGATCCTTCTTTGGATCAAGACTACGGACAACCATTGGGGTGCTTGTAGGCTTAATTTTGTTAGTGTTAAAACACCTAAGCATCTTTTGGGTATAAGCTGATTGATGAATCATGATACCATCTTCACGGTGCTCAAGTTTCAAACTAAGGCAAAACTGTGTTTTCCCAAGATCTTTCATCTCAAACTCAGATTCCAAGTGTTCAGCGGTTTCCCTTAACTCTTTAAGGGTGTCAATTATGTTCATATCATCGACATAAACCGCTACTATTGCAAATTAGGAACTTATTCTTTTTATGAACACACATGGGCATAGTTCATTGTTGACATATCCCTTCCTAATCAAGTAGTCACTTAGACGGTTATACCACATCTGTCCAGATTTTTTCAATCCATATAGTAAGCGTTTCAATCTAATTGCAAACGAGCTCCGTGGTTTAGAGCCACTTAATTTGGGTAACTGAAGTCCTTCTGGGACCTTCATGTATATTTCTGTATCTAGATCCCCATATAGATACGCAGTAACCACATCCATAAGCTGGATGTTCAATTTTTCAGAAACTACAAAACTGACAAGGTAGCGGAACATAATGACGTCCATTACTGGAGAATAGGTCTCCTCATAATCGCTTCCAAGGTGTTGTGAGAAGCCTTGCGCCACAAGGCTAGCTTTGTACCTTACAATCTCGTTTTTCTCATTACGCTTTCAAACAAATACCCATTTGTGACTAACTGGTTTGGTGTTGGGCGGTATTGGTACAACTTTTCCAAATACCTTTCTTTTCGCTAGAGAATCAAGTTCTGCCTGGATCACATCTGTCCATTTGGGCCAGTCAGCTCTACGTCGACATTCATTAACGGAGCGTGGTTCGATGTCATCGGTCTCAATAACCTCACACGCCACTGAATACGCGAATAAATTATCAATGATGATGGAGTTTCTTTCCCACGTCCCATGTACATTAGTGTAATTTACAGAGATCTCTATATTCTCAGGGATAGGTTCTGACATTGAGGCCCCCAATGACCATTACCATAATCCAGAACATTTTGATGGGTCGGATTTTAAGTATCGATGGTGAAATGTTTTGTTTGTGCCTCATTCGCTCTCTTTCTAGGGCGAGTATCATTCAAACCAATTGGTCTACCGCGCTTCCTTGCTGGACCAGTGGCCATAGATGCCACACCATTACCATTCTGGGCAATGGCGCAATCTCCTGGTGTCACAGGAGTGGCGTTATGTCCAGTATTCGGGACATCGATCCTTGCAGGCACGTTTGCAACAGGTATGTGTGTTCTCGTCACTTTGGCAACATTAAAAAACGCATCAGGCAGAGTATCTGCTATGTTCCGAAGCTCGATTATTCTTCGCACTTCAAGTTCGGACTGTGCGGTATGAGGATCGAGATGAAACACAGTAGGGACAGACCATGACAATTCTTGTCGTTCTTGTTGAACATCTGTGTTCTTATCTCCCCCTAACGATGGGAAGACTGTCTTATCAAAGTGACAATCTGCAAATCTAGCGGTAAAGAGATCGCCTGTCAAGGGTTCAAGATAGCGGACGATAGTTGGAGATTCATAGCCAACATAGATGTCCATTCGTCATTGTGGACTCATCTTAGTACGCTGTGGCGGCGTAATAGGTACATAAATGGCACACCCAAAAATGCGTAAGTGCAAGATATTAGGCTTGTACCCAGTCACTAGCTGTAACGCAGAGTAAGATTGGGTTGCAGTGGGTCGTAGGCAAATTAGCGTCGCTGCATGCAATATTGCATATCCCTAAGCAGAAACATGGAGATTGGTGCGTAGAACCAATGTCCATGCTATCATCTGTAGTCGTTCGATAGCGGCTTCTATGAGACCATTTTGGGTATGAACATGGGGAACTGGATGCTCTACATCAATCCCCAGTGAAATGTAATAGTCATCGAACGTTTTCGATGTAAACTCCCCATAATTATCAAGTCGAATTGACTTAATTAGATGGTTTGGGTAGTGAGCCCGTAGACGGATAATCTGAGCGAGGAGTTTAGCATAAGCAGTATTTCGAGTAGACAACAGTGCGAAATGTGACCAGTGTGTCGACGCATCAACCAATACCATAAAGTATTTAAAAGGTCCGCATGGTGGTTGAATTGGTCCACAGATATCCCATTGGATTCTCTGTAAGAACAGAATGAATATTTTGGGATCCTTTGCGAAGGACGGTCTCGGTCCTAATTTCCCGAAGGAATAGGCTTTGGAAAATGAGCGAGGGGCCTTAGAAGCAACCAATGAGGATTTTGGTTAGCCCAGAGCGTCTGTAGCGCTATTAGAAGCAAAATGTGTGACTACATCACCCATCATGGCGTTGGAACCATGGAAAGTGGCATCCATGGAATCTTGACCATAGGGAGAATCATCCATGAGGTCATGGCCTTGGGTAGCGTCATTTATGGTGTTGTCACAAGGGACTTGGGCGGCCCTATGGCATCCCAAGACAGCTGCAGTGCCAGATGCTGCGGTGGCTGCTGTCTTACTAAGTCCGGGAATGAATTTTCGATTCTTGCTTCTTCTCACTCTGAAGAATGGATGTCCGTGTGAAGTCTTTAGTATATGGAGCATCATATCACGACCAGGATATCCTAGTCGGTCATGCCAAAGGCAGTATGTGTCAGAATCTAAGAGATCTTCTCTTATGACATTATTGGATTCAATTTGTCGAATTGTAGTGACATAAACTCCACTAGATTGACACATAAGCTTATCTAAGATGCGCTTTCATCCGCAGTCATTAGAGGTAATGCAAAGGAACTCTTTTCCGTTCTCAGTATACGTTTCCGCATGGAATCCGTTGGCTCTAACATCTTTAAAGCTCAATAAGGTTCGATTTGCCTTAGGAGCGTAGAAAGCTTCTGTGACTTTAATCAAGGTGCCATTTGGTAATAGAAATTGAGTCATCCCATGTCCTTGAACTAAACCTGATGGCCCAGCCATCGTAGTCATAGAGGAATGTGTAAGCAACATCTCTAAGAATAATTGCCTATGGCGTAGAATGGTGTGCGTAGTCACAGTATCCGCAAGACATTGTAGTTCTCTAGAATCCATTCCTAAAAGAAAAGCTCGTAATTAAAAAGGAGTCATAAAGAAAAGAACTTAACTTTTATTAATAAGCCAAACGGAATTACATCATTGTTTCTTTGACCAAAGAAAATCTAATCCAACAAACTGGCTAATGCAAAACAATCGCAGTCATCTAACTTCTTTCGGTAGTTCCAATACAAATGTGACCAAGTGAGTAGAGAGATGTCAGTGGAGCTAGGCTCACTTAAGTACCACTTATCTCAAAACCTTCCTAGACATCACATTTACTTTGAAGAAAGATTAAACCATTGGCATCTACTAAAAATAATATGGCAGTTGCCTACATCTCTTGAAAAATAAAAAGGACTTAACCAAAATCGCCAATTTCTTGGCCCTTGAAGTTATCCACTCTAAGAGCAACGTCACCCTCTTGATCTTCTTGCTCCATGTAGTGCGCCTCCCTTGCTTCATGATACGCCTTGTATGCGTCTGCAACATTCTGGGATACTATACATGCTTTAGCCCAATGTCCAGTTGATCCACATCGAAGACAAACATCATTATGGTCAGGCTCCCTTAATCGAGGTGCCTTTGGGGAGTGATTTGGACTACCATTTCTCTTGATGGCGTCACCACCATGGCCAGAGGCTCCGCCTCTCTCTCTCTTCACACGTTGACCTCCACGGTTCCGTGCTCGCCTCTCTTAGAGGTTTCCTTCCTCTTTAGGGCCAGAATATGGACCAGAACATCCAGAATTTTCCCTACTCTTAGGGTTTCGCTCCTTGCGTCCTCCCTTAGGGGCGCAACTATAGTTAGACTCTGGAATATGCTTGGTTCCCACGGGTCTAGCATTATAGTTCTTCACAAGGATATTGTCCTGCTTCTCAGCTATGTTCATGGCGCCAGTGAGCTCATGAAACCTTGTGATACGTCCTGAATTCACATCAATCTGATAATTCTTTGAAATCATCAGTGCAGAGATGGGGAAGATAGAGAGAGTCTTCTCGATCAACATTGTATCAGTAATGGATTGTCCACAGAACTCCATCAAAGACTTGATACGAAGGGCTTCCGAATTATAGTCAAGTACAGACTTGAAATCATAAAAGCGGAGGCTATGCTATCTCACTTCTAAATCATGAAGCAAGGAGTCACGAACGTTGCCAAATTGCTGCTCAAGTTCCACCCATAGTTTTCTGGGGTTTTCCTCATTAAGTTATTCACTTTGGAGCACGTCATTCATGTGCCTTGTCATGAGAATGATGGCTTTGGCTTCATTTTCCTCTCTCGTAGCTCTATTTGCTTCAAAAGCAAGAGATTGTTGAGGAGTGAGCACGTCCTGACTTGGCTCTTGGATGGTTTTCAGAAGTCCATTAGCCTTAAGATTTTGGCACACATCTCAGACCCACCTATGGTATCCTGCGCCAATTGTCTCCAGTGGAACAAAGTTCAACTTGTTCGGGTTACTTATCCTGAAAAACAACACAAGATTAGGGTTAGTTTCAGAACGAAAAGGCTACCACAAAAAACTATAAAATTTCTGAGCGTAGTCACTTCCAAGAAAATCTGATTCCAAGAGGGGTTGTGGATTAGATCAAAACAACGATGTATGTGGTCAATCGTTTTCTTCTAAACAAACTCTAAGTTTGGAGGACTTTACAAGCTCCAAGCTTGGAGTGAGCATGAACCCCCACAGTTCGGCTTTTGGTCTCCCCTATGAAGAAAAAAGGGAGGTAGAAGAAGGGAGGTTGCAAATCCCCGATAAAAAGAAGAGAAATTGAATTTTAAAAAAAAAACTCTAAAAAAAAGGGGAACTTTTTTTTAAAAAAAATACCTCTAAATAGATCATTGGAAAATTTTGCCAGAAAAATCACCTGCGGCATCTGGAAAAGTGGCAGGCGGTGACCTATCACCGGAGCTGCTGATGTGGCGGATCTGTTGCTGACGCGGCAGGGCTAACTGGATGTTGACGCTGACGCTGACGTGGATCAGGTTGGGCTGACGTCAGTAGGCTTCAAGCCTGCAGTGATTCTGGGCCATGGGCTGCTGTTGTGCTTATGGGCCTGTTTCTTCTGGGCTGGGCTGGGCTGCACAGATCTGATTGAAGCAGGGGCTGGAAAATTAGGTGGCGGCTCAGTGGTGTAGTGGCTTCTGGTGGCCGGTCTGGGTATCTTTTGGCCGGTTCGGGGAATAATTTTTCCAGTTCAGGGTGTCTGGGATCGAGGCACTTCAGGTGGTGGAGTACGGCTGTTAAAGGAGGAGGAAGCAATCTTGAACCGGGCAGAGGAGTTTGTGTAGCTTCCGGAGGCCGGTTCGGTGATTTTCCGGCCGGTTCTGGGGGTGGGGCTGCCGGTTCTGGATTACAGGAGTTGAGATCTTCAAGGTGGGCGGCAGTGGTTTCTGGGATTTTGAAGGCTATGAATTTAGGGCTTCGTGCTAATAACGTGTTTTAGGAAATCGATATTTGAGCGAGAATTGCTGTGTGTTCTCATTGATAATAGGGGCCTCTTTATATAGAGGATTACAAGGCATAGAATCTGAATTGTACAAGGAAAGGTAATCATACAATCAATTAATATCTCTAAGATATTCTCCGAGATTATCTCTAATTAAAACTCTATTACCACTTGGTCAAGTAACCTAGAGTTTGGACAAGACACAAAGAAGGATTTACTTGAACAGTTTACTTTTTTTTTTCTTTTTTTATATGGAGCCTACAAGCCCGTACCTTGCCTTTATAAACAAATAAACACTCTCACAACTCCTCACAGTCGCCACACTACCCTCAACTCCTCGTAGTCACCATACACCCTCAATTCCTCAAAGACCTAATGTCGAAACCAGCACATGCTTCCACTGGTGCTGCTGTAGATGACGGAGATACTCATGCGATCTCTGGCAGTGCAGCCACTCCTCCAGCTCCCACAGCTCTCTTGTTTCGAGCTCCCACAGCTTTCTCGCTCCTCACCTTCTCTGGTTTCCACAGCTTTCCCACATTACCTCACTGCAAAACTCCAAAACAGTCAAAACCTGGCAGCTGAACCCGTATGTTTGAGCGAGTCGAGGAAAAGATCGAGAAGAACATCAGGGAGCGGCATGCTGAGATCAAGAGAGAAAGAAAGACCAAGGAGAAGAGAAAGAAAAACACACAAAATGATCACCAGCCATCACAAAATGATCAGATTGTTATGAGTTTGTTGGAAAGGTGTGTTTGTACATTGCAAAAGTATCGCTTCCTGGGCGCTAGCATTGTATGGAGTGGAAATCTATATCAACTATAAGAAGAGAGCCTTGATTGTTAATGGATTATTGAACATGTTGATTAAACAAATATGGTAGTTAAAAAAATTAACCATGTCAACACATGGTAATTGCCACATGTTACACCTGCTCGTACCCAAACTTACCCATTTACTAGTTACTAGGACAGTAAACGATAATTATCTTTACTTTTTACTTTCACTTCTGGCTTTTTAAGGGTTTCAAGAGTTGACTTTTTGTTCGGGTTAGTTTTTGAAGAAACTTCCTTCTAGAAAGTTGTAGAGCACGATAAATCGAGTTCGTGGACATGTAGCACATTAATATCGGAGTTGTAACGAAGAAGTTATGGAGATTTAAACGTAGTGGCAATTTTGTAATTTTATGGGATTATTGTTGTATATTGGGGTGTTTCCCAAAGGGGGAAACTTTCTATTTTCGGGCTTTCTATTTTGAGATGTCGAAGAGAGAGAGAGAGAGAGAGAGATAGAGAGCACACTGGCAGCAGGCCTCCCGACCTCGCCGGTGACGTTTTCGGCCACCTACGGCCGTGAAACCAGCCCCTCTAGAACCGCCTTGTCCTCCTCTTCCTTTCTATGGTAGTGGTTTCGGATAATTTAAGATGTAGAATGAGAATCAAGCCAAAAACCTAATGTAGTGCAAAACCGAAATCCGGTCTGATCGCCGTTTTCCTGCCATCTTAGGCGACGCCACCATCTGGGATTTTTATCACCTTCCACCAATGTCCTAACCTACCAACTCTCTTGCTCTAATTCAGCCGGAGGAAGGAGAATGGAAGATTTGAGCAATTTTGGGAATTTCGAGTTCAAGGTAAATTCTACCTTATACATTTGAAATTGATAAATGTTGTAGTTATGGAAGATGTTGAGGATGATGAGATAATGTTGTGGTTGAAATTTTGTAGCCATATTTGGGATGGAAACTGGCGGCACATGGGGCCCACGCGCAGTCCTTTGTGGTGGCGCCTGGAGGCACATTCAGCCGTTCCCGGCATTCTAGTTTAGTCTGTTAGGTCGAGTATATTGTTATGAGCATGTAGATATGAACTTTGTATCGATTGGTACACATTTTGAAAATGTTAGGAATTTCTGAAGTTTTGGGAAGTTCGGAGTTTGATTTGGGAAGTTCGACCATTGGATCGATCATATTTTCTAATATGTTGTTATAATTATTGAGTGGATATAACTTATGAAGTTTAGGCTCGTTCCGTATTGATTTCAAGCATCCAATGATTTATTGGTTTTAGGGTTTTGAAATTATTATCGTAAATTAAGTCTCGGTTCTTGAGAAACAATTATTTATTATATTGATTGTTCAGGACGACAGACAATGCGAGTTGAGGAAGAAATTGTCGGATGGTCGTCTTAATATGTGAGTGGACATTTATTTTAAATTAATTGTGCATGTAGTATATTATTATTTTCCTATTGAGATTTAATTTATGATTTGAGTTATTGAGTTTTATGGTTTTATTAATTTAATTTATTGAGATTTATTTATGAATTACGAGTTTAGTATTGAAATTCCTTCTTAAGGGATTTTAGTAGATTTTCAAGCTATTTACTTATGAGTTATTGAGTTGGAAAATGACTTTCGGGAAGTGATTGATTAAGAAATTATTATGAGAATTATTGATTTTAAATATCGATTTATATGATGATATACGAGTACGAATGATTTTTCAAGTATTTGAGCATGAATGTATTATTGAGATTTCTTTCTAAAAGCATTTACTTATTTTATTTATGTTTTCGAGGATTTGTTGAGATATTGAGTTTTATGAGCTTTGAGTTATTGCGATGTTTTGGATTTATGCTTTCGGTGATTTATTGAATTAATATCCGGTTTCTTTCCGAAAGTAATTAATTGAAAGAGGTTGATTCCAGTTTATTGAGGAGATAAATAAGTCAGCGCATGCATGCATTACTTGGTCGGCAGTCCCCTCCAGGTAATAGTCTGGTCGGTGGTTCCCTCCAGACAATATTCTGGTTGGCAGTCCCCTCCAGAATATTTCGGTCGGCAGTTCCTTCCGATGCTTCATCTGGTCGGCAGTCCCCTCCAGATGGCATGAAGTAGTTAGTCGGCAGTCCCCTCTAACTATCTGTGGTTAGTCGGCAGCCCCCTCTAACCATCACTCCTTGATTTCTATCAATTGTAACATAGAAAACAACTCACTCCTTGCTTTCTATGTTACGCTTTGATAGAAACCAAGGAGTGAGTTGTTTTCTATGTTACAATTGATAGAAATCAACACACTCCTTGCTTTCTATGTTACGCTTTGATAGAAACCAAGAAGTGAGTTGTTTTCTATGTTGCGTGGTTTTAAGGAATCAAAGTGTGAGTTATTTTCCTTATTTTTTGTGTGAGTTATGTTGATTGTTTTGAGTTACTCATATGGGCTTGCAAAAACTTACCGTGTTTGTTGTGTGGCAACCCGCTGCACCATTCAAACGGTGTAGGGGTTAATCCTGCAGGTCAGGTTTATCGTGGCTAAAGTTGGGGTAGCATACTTGCAGCTAAACGGTAGGTGTAGGGGTTAATCCTGCAGGTCAGGTTAATCGTGGCTAAAGTTGGGGTAGCATACTTGCAGCTAAACGGTAGGTGTAGGGGTTAATCCTGCATAAGCTCTGAGGAGCATTTATGTTTTATTTTGTTGTTGACAATTTAATTCGTAAGCTTATGTAATATATGACTCTATGGAGTGGGTCAATATTGACATAGTGGGTTCAGGGCATCAATATGTATGTACTTTAAAGGGAAAAAGTTTTCAGGTATTTGATATTGATGACTGAACGATCACGCATGTATAATTATGAGATTGTATATTGATGCGCCTGGAGTCATGCTAAGGAAGATTCCAACAGAAGAGAATTTACAGAGACGTGGTAGGTCCCTTTGCTCGCGCTGCTACTTGTGCTCAGCAGCCGTGGAATCAACCAAGCATCTTTTCTGGAGTTGTGCTGCTACTGCCACAATTTGGGGCTGGGTTATGCCTCTTTTTCGCATTCAGCTGATGTGCCTTTAGCAAGCGCATAATTTAACCCTGAAATGTCATTAGTAGTATAAGCAAATAGGGATCGTTCTATTCCGGGGATTGAGGGTACACCTGTCAATGTCAAACAATTAAACAATTT
>BDJD01003222.1:242495-304932 GCA_002564525.1 Rosa multiflora | reverse complement strand
TAAGATGAAATACTGTAGTTTCTCCATATATTAAAAAATTTCAGTTCAAACTTTTAACTGTTTATATTTCACGGTTTGTTGGAGCTTCAATGGGAAGTTCGAATCTTAAAATCATTGCCAAAGGCACATCAAGTGGTGGTCAGTCATAAGTCACCTCCCTGGAGTTCCAGAGATTAACTTCAATTTTGTAATTTGTAAATATACGTCTGGTTTAAACATCAACTTTTGTAATTTGTACGGGTATAACACTTTCAATTTACGTTTTTAGCTTATGATTGTGGCTGTTTTACATACGACATTTGAGAAAACAGAAAAAAGCAAACCTGCAGCATTGAGATCCTTTGTAAACTCGAAAACATTTTTAGAGGCAAGAAACTCTTATTCTATCACTTTGATCAAGAATCAACTCATTTTCATTCATATTTTTTATTATTATAAATTGTTAGCAACAACAAATCCCGCGGCAAAGCGCGGGGGTCATTGCTAGTTATAGCTAGTAGACTAGTCGACCGAAAGAAAAAAAGAACATATTGTACGTAGTAGCCCATGTGGCCGGGTAATAAGCATCCTGATGCATGGTGTCCTATACAACATAGCATTTTGCAGTAGTCGATCGAAGTTGATTATGCAGGAGGTAAAAAACATTTATGATTATTCATATTGAGATCGATACCCTGACTTCCCGCTTCATCTTATCAAATATCAATCAATAATTTAATATACTTTACAGAGAAATGGCTTTGATCTCTTCTTAACTGTTCACACATTTTTTTTTTTTAATTAAATAGAGGATTAGGCGATATTAGTTCTTCTGCGACAGCCGATTTGGGGTGACTGGCACCCACCCACAGTCTCGAAAGAAAGGGGGCCATCGCAACCGGGAACCCACCGCCCATCCCGCTATTTTATTTTATCTGACTCAATCCCGCAGGTTACTATTGCTGGTGTTCAGAACATGCATTACATGTTTGATATGCCTCTTTAAAGTCTAATAACAGTGATCACTAGCTTGTACCAGGCACTAAAACTCAAGAACGTACTGTATGTGTAGGTGTTTCGATCTCACCCGGTACATGGACTTGATTGTGAAGTATTACTCTTTGTATAACACATTAGCCAACCCAATCCTCATCGGAACTTCTTTTGCCACAGCCTGGTACATGAGGTACGTACCATAAAGTGGTGAAGCAAACATACAACAAGGATCAAGATTCTTTCAGACAGTATTATATATCTGACCCTTGTTTATTTTGTGTTGGCTCTTCTGATTCCCCTCGGTTTTACCGTAATTCAAGTATGAGAAGCTCATGCCTTTTCTCCTCACATCATTTTAATATATACATGTCCTTTAAAGTTACAGATTTTAACACTGAAGATCTTTTTATCACACATGAGTTATCGGCTTACCGCGCTATGCCTTGAAATAAATCTTGTGCCAGTTACTTCTACCCAGTTCTTTTCTTTCCTTCACATCCCTCTTTTTTTTTTTTTTTAATTAAATAGAGGATTAGGCGATATTAGTTCCTCTGCGACAGCCGATTTGGGGTGACTGGCACCCACCCACAGTCTCGAAAGAAAGGGGGCCATCGCAACCGGGAACCCACCGCCCATCCCTCTATTTTATTTTATTAAAAAAGGAAAAGAAAACACGTACAAGAAGAGAGAGGGGGACAAGAACCAAAACCTCTCTGAAAACAAAATAAAGTACTTAAAATGAGCACTGAGCTAAAATAGTTACAAACTAATGAATAGAGTAATCATGCAGCATAAACCACCGTTGCATGAAATCTATCAAGCACTTCCGAATTAGCTAATACGGAAATTCGGTAACCCTTGCAGATTGTGAACAAAGGCAGCTGATGCACAAGGAGGGCAAGAGTCCCACCAATAATGCCCCTCATGATCCACCCCATAGTTAGCTAAGCAATCAGCCACTTGATTCCCTTCTCGATAAATATGTGAAAACTGAATCTGCATAGAGGAGAGAGTGGTACAACAATTGATCCAATCAACACTTAGACGCCAAGGGACTGAGTAATTTTTATTGGCAAGAAAGTGAATTGCTATCGCTGAATCACACTCAATCCAGAGAGAAGTCCATCCTTTTCCTGATGCTATTGAAACTGCATGAATAATGGCTTGAAGCTCTGCTTCTAGGGCAGTAGCAATACCCAAGGAACCAGCAAAACAACCCATACAATTACCCAAGTGGTCACGAAAAATACCTCCATAGCCCGCGAGTCCTGGCGTCCCACGAGCAGCACCATCTGTATTAACCTTTAATTGAAAAGCACAAGGAGCATGCCAATTTACCTCACGAATTTGATGTGATCTTGAGGCTCGACCGCTGATTCTAAGAGCACTGAAAATACAAAGCTCATCTACTGAGTTACGCATAATTCCTAAACCCCAAGAATCAACCTCTCGAATTTGCTGCTTGATAGAGCGAATCAAATAATCAGTAGTTAAGCGACGCTCATCAAAACGGATAGAATTTCTAGCCTCCCAAAGAGAGTAGAAGCCAGCTCCCATCATTCCCCACCATAGCAATTGCAATTGAGTACCAAAACCATGTTGCAGTGGGTAAGAGAAGAAATCATATATATCCAGGAAATGAATATTGACCTGAAACCAAGATAAAACTGCAGACCATACATTCATAGAGAAAGAGCACTCAAAAAAAAGGTGGTGGGCCGTCTCAGCAGATGCATGACAGAGAGAGCACATAGAAGCAAAAGAAAAGCCTCGCTGAAGTAAGAGATCATCTGTTAAAAGCTTACCATGAAGAAATTTCCATAAAGTAACAGAGTTTCGAGGACGAAAGCATTGACGCCAAACCCATCTATCCCAAAGAACAATTGCCTGTTTACTCCTCTTGAACTCATAGGCTATAGATAAAGATAAACTCCCATCAGAAGAATCCAACCACACCAGCTTATCCTTCATGTTTGAATAAGGAAGTCTAACAGCTGAAATTTCTGACCAAAGTGTAGAAAGATCAGCAATCAAATTTGTAGAGCAATACCAAGAGCCATCTCTGATGAAATCAGAAACTTTGGCACATAATAATTTGCCAAGCTGATGCACAATACCCAATCTATCAACAACTGAACCATTAAGCCAATTACCATGCCAAAAATCAATTGATCGACCATTGCCCACTGTTCACACATTAACTCTCGCATACATCATTTTCTCATGCTCTCGTGCTTCCATATATGTCTTTGCTTTTTGTTTCCATTGCTAATGTGTGGCTTTAATTTAATGTGTAATGATCAAGTGGTAACTAAGAATTTTGTGGTTACTCACGTTTATATTTAATTTCAAGAGTTGAGAATAAGCACTTAACATCGAATATTGCTGTATTATATATGTATAATTACATCTTTTTTTTTTTTAATCAATGAATCAATAATTGTCATTAACTCAAGCCAAAATGGTCATTACGTACCCCCCTGCTACCATTCAAAGATAGGTAAGAGGTTGTACGGATACCACGATGATACATAGGATTAGATCATTCATTAAATAACTAGTGCTCACTTATTCAACCAAACCTATCAACTATGCTACTACTAAGACATAGTTATAAACTTATAGGCAATGTAAAGAAAAACTACATTTTTTTCCTTGCCCTTCAAGCTATGGCTAGGAAGTTTCTCCGAGTACAAGACACTTAAGACATCTTTAGCATGAACCTTTTTTCGATTGTGATGGGTTTTTGTTCTTCGACCCCAAGGGTTTGCCCCTCTTCTTTTTACCTGCATCTTGCTCCACCTCTAATGTTTCTTTGGGCACAGATGCTAGAGGTAGCATCACTTCTTTTGGTATCAACATACCTCCTGGAGTCTCAACAAGGCCTAGTGATTTTGCTGTAAATTTATTAGGGAATTCGGGCACATTTACATTTTTTTGTTGCCATGTCTAACGTTCGATTGCCTTGTAGTCTCTCAAAGAGAATTTTTAGCTTTTTCGGGGATGAGAATGGGGATGTAGATCGACCACATTTTGCAGTGTGCTACACATCACCAAGGCCAGGTCCTGGTTACGGCTCGCCTGCTTGCACTACTCATCTAGCCGGTCTTCAGCATGCTTAAGGACCACGGGTTTGAGGCTCTTTTGATTTTGTCCACCGCCAAGTAAATTTCTTGCCACCGACGGCAACACAGGTTTCTGAATATCCTAAAACATAAATGCCTCATTAGTGAACAATGGTTCTTTGAAACCAGCAAAAGAACTAACCAAGTCAAGCCAGTGTGCCACATGATTCTCAGGTTTAGTGCTAGGTTTAGCTCCAGTTGTTGCAGCCAGGCATACACCCTGATCATGAAAGATGAGGTTGCAAACTTTGCACTTTCCAATTAGATTTTCAAAAAAGAGGGATATTTGTTCGATCACACCACAGGCTGGCTTTAGGATCCTTTTGAGGCTGAAAGGCTTCCTGATGTCATGCTCTATATGCATTCGAATTAGAACCCTTGTATCAAACAGGTTTTGATCCAACTCCAGGAATTTTCCTGGACGCGACATTCATGATTATTGTTTCTTCCACCTCCAGGGCTGGTGGGATGTTGGTAATTCTTACCCACAGGAATAGGATGTCGAATTGAATGGAATGAGGTGCAGTCAAACCATTGTATTCATGTAGAACCACTGGTGTCTTGTTGAAATACCATGGACCTCCCTTTATCGCCTAGTTTCTATCTTTTCTAAGATCAAAAGAAAACACAAACCTATTTTGGGTTCTATTTTGTACCTTGAACCCTCCATTCAACATCCAAACGCTTCGGAAATGACGCTGAAGATAAGCAACTCCAAAGGTCTTCGTCGTCAGGTGTCGTGCAAGCAGATAAGCTTGCGACCCACGTCAAACGCTAGCGCCAGTCATGTGCGACAAATCTACTATTTCATTGCCCGCAAGAGCCAAGGACTCGACGAAGCTAACAGTGACATCCTCAAGGGACGACATCGGTACGTAGGGTTGTAGAAGAAGAAACAACGCATATCATGTTATAGGTTTTTTTTTTTTTTGGGGGGGGGGGGGGGGCAACAGAGGCTCGCCTTGGAGACCTATTAATTTTTTTTTTTTTTGATCAGGTAGTTAGCTGTTAGTAACTTACACACCCATGCAATGGTATCTCAGTGCCAAGACACCTGCACCGACATTACGGCAAAAGCCAAGCAAAGTCAGACTAATCCACTGCACCGCAGACGCACGAATCCAAAGGATCCCTCAAATCTGCTGGCCACAGGATGGAGCTGTGATTCGAATGCTAGACCTGGGGGTTCCAGACTAGGCCGTTCGACCAACACACCACACCACGTGGTTTGGAGACCTATTAATTAGATCCTCATCATTCCCACCATCCCACAAGTGTCCAAATTTCTTCACAACGCCACCTACAAAAATTAATTCATTGCACGATGATGTAGAGAGAAGGAATTAATAAATAAAGATCAATGTACGTATGTTAGAAAATTGTTTCCTTTTGTGTACATACACGGATAAATAACTGATAAAACTCTATTTTAGGAGACTTTATACTTTTTTGTACACACACGTATCAATAATTGACAAAGACTTAAGTTTAATAGACTTTTTAGTTTTGTGTACATACATGGATCAATAAATAAAAAATACTCAATTTTAGAAGTCTTTTCATTTTAGGCCTCATTCGGTTTATGGAAAGAAAATTAATACTTGTTAATTAGATCCTCATCATTCCCACCATCCATAAGTGTCCAGATGTCTTCACAACGCCACCTACAAAAATTAATTCGTTGCATGATGATGTAGAGAGAAGGAATTAATAAATAAAGACTCAATGTATGTTAGAAAATTGTTTCCTTCTGTGTACATATGTGTACATACATGGATAAATAACTGATAAAAACTCTATTTTAGGAGACTTTATACTTTTCTATACACACACACACATATCGATAGTTGATAAAAACTCAATTTTAAGAGACTTTTTACTTTTGTGTACATACATGGATCAATAAATAAAAAATACGCAATTTTAGAAGACTTTTCATTTTAGGCCTCGTTTGGTTCATGAAAAGAAAAATAATTCCTTTGTCTTTCCGATAGGAAGGGAAATGAAATTTCTCAAGAACTTTCCATTATGATGTTTGGTAACATAAGAAAAGTTATTAGGAAAGTTTTTTTTTTTTTTTGAGGGAAATCAGGAAAGTTGTTAAAAAGTTTGTAAATAATGCAATAAAATAATGTGTTGTGAGTAATAAATGCAAGGAAAGAAGTGGGAAGTTAATTCCTTTGGTGTTTGGATCGATGGAGCCACTTCCCCCCTCATTTTCTTTTCCGTCAAAGGAAATACTTGTTTCCTTTTATATCCGAAACACAATAAATGAACAAGTTTCATTTCTTGATGCTTTCTTTCTCCGATCCAAATGTGGCCGTAATGTACACACACTGATCAACAACTTAAAGACACATTCGCAAAAAAAAAAAGGAAAAAAAAAACAATTGAAAAAGACTCAATTTTAGAAGACTTTTTTCTTTTTTGTACACACGGATAAATTATTGTCAAGAAAAGATTAAATTCAACATGGTTACTGTCTATTTTTATTGTTTCTATAGTATAGATAGATAAAACTACTTGTGTAAATTTATTGTAATTAGTCGTGGGTTGGTTGTCCTTGATTATTGGAAATAAAATCTACAATTTAATTAATTTGTTTAAGCGAGTTCATATTGGTGTTATATATACCTACTTAGGGCACGTTTACTTACTTGGAATTGAAAAGAATGATTACGGGGTAAAACTATTCCTACGTTTACTAACACATAAAGGAATCGGAATGATTCTGGATAAAAGTTTTCCTGCGTTTACTAACACATGAAGAAATCGGAATTGGTGTAGGTCCCACCTCCTTATAAGGAATCGATTCCTGAATACTCAGGAATTTGATTACGAAGGGGGGAGATGAGTTTAGGAATCAACTCATCCGGAATCAATACCGATTCCTTTGTTCTCCCATTCCAGTTGTCTCCGATTCATGATTATTTTCTATTCCAAGTAAGTAAACGTGCCATTAATTATCAGATATCAGTTGAGGGTGTAAAATTAAACAATAAATAGAGCATCTTAGATAATTTATAATACTAAATGAAATAACTTGGAAGTTTCGCCTTCTTCTTGATCAGATAGTAATATATGCTTTTGCTTCTCGATCTCTGCATGCAGAAGCTAGCAGCAGAGAGTTATAATAAATGATATGATAAGCTTCAAATAGGTTCTTGTTAAGACATTAAAGGTCCCTAGCTAACCCTAGCTTAACTCGACCGACGACCCACCCGGTTCTCCTGGACTTTCGCGCAAATTATGGGTTATCATAGTTTAATCAACCCTTACTTAATTAAGCTCTTCAAAGCTTGATTTGTTTGACTGAATTCGTGTTAATACCGATCCTACATGGATCCAGATCCTCTCCTTGCCTCCCTCTCTTGTCCTTGGTCATTCTTGGTTAATTTTATCATCGTCAACAACCACAGTAATTAATCAAGTTGCAATCACATCAAATTGGTTGTTGTCTCTTCTTCTTGGTTTCGTTTCCTTTATTATACATCACGTTGTCATCGATCATCATCATCAGGCATTCAGGTGGCTTATTCAAGCAATACAGATTCTCAGATTTGAATTTGTATTGAAACACAATGGTTATATCTAGCTTGACGAAGGATTTTAACCCAGCTTTGCTTCAGAAAAGTACTTGAAAACTAGATATGTAAAGGAAGGAGTCGTCAGATGAGAGATGATCGATGTAAAAACTTGGGACATGCATATATATTACTTAAATTCATTAAATTTTTTTGTAGGACTTGACCCACATTAATTGGTTTGGTAGTTCAGCTTCAATTTGTCCAATTTGGCTTCCGATGCAGAAGGGGGTTTTAGGATCTGAGTTTAAAGGAGCTCTTCTCACTTGCCCATTATCGTCTTTCTCAAATCCGAGCATCATGTTTTTCTTCCTCTTTTCATTCCCTTTCTCTGATTTGTGCCTCTAAATCAGTTGCTGCGATTTCTCGACCCCTTCTTCTTTCCAGATTTTATATTAAAATCTGATTATTGAGCGATGGATAGTGATGATGAAATCAAATTGGTTGCTCGTGAGGAAAGCGAGAATGACTCCGCCATTTGTGTAGCAAGTAATTTTTCTAATGATTATTTGAAAAATAAAATTCTGCAGGATCTGAAGGGGAGAAAGAAGAAAGAAAACGTCAGTTAGCCTAAATTTTAAATAATTAGTAATCAGAAGCTGATGTGGATTATCTATGCCCTTACAATTTCAGATAAACGATCGAGATTGAAAGTCAAGGACAAACAAGGCTGGAAAGAGTCAAGAAGAGGATCCGGATCCGGATCCGGATCCGACCTACAATATGCTAGCTACATGTGGGGAGACTCTGTTCATTCCTTATCATATTCTTAATTGTTCATATCTCATGGCTCATTTCAAGTTTCAACGGTTTAGCACGTTGTTTAACGATTGATTAATTATCTGTGCTCAGGGATTAAAGTCATTAAACTACTAAACTTCAGACCTGCAAAAACTACAAAGGAAAGTACAGTCTCCATCTGTAAAATGGGAACACACCCTTAATTAGCATAAACCCCATTCGGTTCCCATTATATGCTGTCAAAGACTTCTCTAAGACATGAGCTGTCCTACAAGAACCTCCCCTTTCTGCCAACATGGCAGTTGAGAGAGAGAGAGATTATGTTTATTTCTATATTACCAACAATGACAAAAAATATCTCATAAAAGTATTTTTAGTTGAAAATATTATCCATCATGGAATTTAGCAAGCAGTACAATAATGATTCGCCTCTAGAGGTTTATCGCAATTACAAAAAATACACTACCCACAGGGCCGGCGTAGGCCCAGACCTAAGGCCTCAATTTTTTTAATTTTTAATTTTCTTTATGTTGGCCTGCAATAAAAAAAAAAAATTTTAAAAAGAGAAGAAATAAGTAAAGATAACAGAAGACGCTTAGACGTAATACTCTGTTACACGCAAAGTGCAAACGAACAGTCGAACAGACGAAGATGATCATCTCTTTCTCTTTCTCAATTCAAGTTTTCGAAGTCGAGGCCAACGATCATCTCTTTCTCAATCCAAGACAGAAATCCAATTGTGGTTGTGAACCATTGAAGATCATACCAGAAGGAAAATATATTTTCCAATGGTGGTTGAATACCAAAACCCAGAAGGAGAAGGAGAGAGTAGGAGACTATTTGAATTTAGGGATTAAAGAGTTTATTTTATCTTCCAAAAAGATAAAAAGGTAAGATCTTTGAAGCTCTTTCTTTTTTGTTTTGAAGAAATATTGGTTTTTTCCTTCTCTATTTGTGTTTCTAATGCTCTTGAAGTCGGGAACCTCTATCTCCAATTCTTGCGATATTTCTCACGCAGGAATTGCAAATACCATGGAATGTTCATCCAAACAGAGGACTTTGAGACGTGGAATTGTGAATACTGACTTTTCTTTAAATTTCACCTTTTTTTGCTTATCCAAACACGCTGCAAGAGCATGGTTTGGAGTCATTCAGTATACCAATTAGTTTAAGTTTATTTTCTTTGGGCCTCAAATTTTTTTTTGCCTTGAGCCTTCAAACTCATAGGGCCGGCCCTGACTAGCCAGTAAACTTAGCATACTCTGAGTACACACATCTTTTAAGATTAAGCCCAAACAAAGAAAAATTAACACTCTAAAGAGTAATAAAATGTGACAACAAAGTCGCTATCTTTCTTTGTGATCTTTCCCACTAAAAAATAAGAAGAAAAAAGCAGACACACTCAAAGTGTAATTTTATTTGCACATCTCAAAGTACTACATATATACACATCCTTAGTTTTTGAAAAAAAAAATTAAAATCATACTTCATGCTAATTTTTTTTTTTTTTTTTTTTTTTTTTTTTTTTTTGAATCAAACCCAAACCCAAAGGGCGGGTGGCAATATATTCATCTAAAGCCCGAATATGCAGTTACATACCCTTCCGCTGCCATCTACAGACAGACAAGAAGGTAGTGGTAGTACCCACAGTGGTACATAGAAATAGACCTACCCATTAGACATTCATGAACGTAGATATAGCGGATATCCTCCTTTGGTACTACTCCAGAGGCGCTAGAGAAAACATAGAGTGCGCACAAACGCTTACCTTCCTAAAACAAGGAATTATTGTAATTAGACTAACTAAAAACATAAAGATGGGCCTAGGACAAAAAACCCTAGCCCAAAATACTGCAATCCAAGTAGCCCAAGAAGAAATCACCTCCAGACCACCAAACTTCCAGTGCAGCTCCTCCTTGATGCCTTCTCCATCATGTCCCTGCTACCCCGAGTCCGCCACAGTCTGCCACGACTAAACTCGATAAACCCCGCCTCAACACGAAAACCAGATGAGACCATGCCTCCAAAAGCTGCATCCCATGAACCAGTCTCGATTTCATCGTCCCCGATCGACGCCGCCACCGAATTTGAATCACGCAGTCGATACAAGCCTTTACCAACACAAGATCTGCCACCTTCAAGAGATTACCTGCCGGAAACACAAAAACCAAAATGCACCTGCCAAAAACTTGAGCAACCCAATCCAAGGCCTACATGAACAACCCATTCATTCCCCGTCCGGCAGCAAAACCACATGACAAAGGCGAGGCCAAGGCCAGCCGAGCTGCCAGGGCCGCCACTGGACGAGAGGTTAGCACTAGGGCGTCGCCGAGTTAGGGTTTTCTCTCAAAGGGAGAGAGAAGGCTTCGACAGTACCGTAAAAATAAGACTTTACTTCATGCTAAACAATAAGACCAAATAGGAATCAATCGTAATAAATTAAAGAAAAAAAATGAGGGTTGGAGGTGTTTTCTTCCTACCCACAGCCCGCAACAAGTTCTTATGTAAGTTGTATTAGCTCTTAATTAATAGAATCATCATCCTTTCGATTCAAAAGAAAAGAAATTAAAAAGCATATGTTATATATCCGAACAAGCAAAATGAAAAATGCAAATGCTTACTCTGCTTGGGTCAATCACAAAGGAAGAGAAGGCCTCCAAGTTTTGCAAAGCGACCTCGACAGGCGAAACTTAGGTTTCGTGGAGTGGCGGTGACGCTCTTCCCTCAAGAAAGGTGACGACCGTGGGAGTGACGAGGTACGACGGCAATGCGGGGCTGGTTCTCAGCAATGATCGTGGGGTCTGGTGGGATTTTTTTTTCTATCAGAGGCTTCTCTAATCGTTTTCTGGGATCGATCCACCATTACGCGACGGCAAATTGTTGTTTCGATCTGGGGCGTCCGGGTGTTGGGGATCAGAATTTGAGGGAGGCGGCGTCTGATTGCAGCGGGCTTCCAGGTGATTTGAAGAGGTGACCTTGTAGTTGAGGGGAACGGGCTGCGTCGAAAAAGGGAGGCGGCGTCGAGGGCTTCTCTTTCGAACGACTATGGTGGAGGAGCAAGGCCGGCCGCCGGATTGATGGGTGGAAAGCTGTTTCTCGATGGCTGGTGCTAGGCTGCTTTGCGGGTTGGAGTGGAGTGGGTAGGTTTGGGCTCTGGGTGTTGGGCCTGGGGCCTCAGCCTGCTTAGGTTGCAGCAGTGCAACCTAGCTGGGCTAACCCACCTGCTTTTCCTCCTCCTTTTGGATTGGGCTTGGGATGGGTTGTTAAGGAGTGGCTTTGTCCTATACTATCTTAGCTTGAAGCGGGTTCTGTGTTGGTTGTTGTAATGTACACCATGAAGGTCTTAGACGTCAAAAGTTTCCAAGACAGTTCTTTGATCTAAGGTTGGGTAGGCGTAGGTTTTTTTGTTTTCTTTTTCGAATAAGTAAGCTTTGCTCACCTGTTTTTTTTCCTTGCAGTTCCTTTAGGTTTTGTAGTTTTTTGAGTTAGGAGTTCTTTGGCTGCTCTGACAGTTTGTATTGTGCTTGAACTTGTATTATGAGTGGTTTCTTGAAACCCTCAAGCTTGACGCAGTGACGTCGTTATTTAATGAAACTTAATTCCGTTCCCCTAAAAAAAATAAAAAATACAAATCAAATTGTTAATATATACCCAAACCTAGGCCTCATCAACGGGCCGGGCCTGGTTTTATTGTAAATTGAAGGATCCAAGCCCATCCACTTAATGTGGGCCTCACGGGCTTTTTAGGGGGGGGGGGGCTTGTGGGCTTTATTTACAAATAAATCTTTAAAGATAATATTTTTTATAAACTTATATTTATAACATACACTCCAAAGAGAAACCTCTATCAACTTAAATAAAATGGGAAAACTGACCGATGGATGAGATTATTATAATAAATTATGAGTGTGGTAAAAAATTAGCCAATTTCACCATATTTTCGAATCCGATCGTATTGGTCAACTGTCGTCACTTGTATGTTTTCTTGGTTGACCAATAGCATGACGACCGCGAAACGTGCTTATTTTTTCACATCATGTCTGTAAATATTCCATCGATGGATGTGCGTGGCCATAAGATAAAAATTTCAATTTTAATTGCAAAGATGTTGGCCTATATCAATTTGCCTCCTAAAGTCGTATGACTTGTATATTGCATTTAAATTGTTGAGGTTGCTAAAGTAACCATGAAGTGGAAAATAAATTTAGAGAAATCAACCGCTCGATTGAGAGATTGTAATGTTTTATGGTGATTGTAAAAAATTCAGCTAATTTGACTCTCGTTTAGAATTTGATCAATTAGGTCAAATTTAGTTACTCTTATAAACCTATATCTATATATCATACACTCCAAAGAGCAACCCATATCAATTCAAAGAAAATGGAAAAATGGACCGTTGGATGAGATTATTACAATAAATTATGAGTGTGGTAAAAAATTTAGCCAATTTCACCATATTTTGGAATCCGATCGAATTGGTCAACCCGTCGTCAGTTGTATGTTTTCTTGGTTGACCGATGACATGACGACCGCGAAACGTGCTTATTTTTTCACTTCACGTCTGTAAATATTTCATCGATGGATGTGCGTGGACATAAGATAAAAATTTCAATTTTAATTACAAAGATGTTGACCTATATTAATTGAATGACTTGTATATTGCATTTAAATTGTTGAGGTTCATTCTAAAGCAACCATGAAGTGGAAAATGAATTTAGAAAAATCAACCGCTCGATTGAGAGATTGTAATGTTTTATGGTGATTGTAAAAAATTCAGCTAATTTGATTCTCGTTTCGAATTCGATCAACTCGATCAACTAGGTCAAAGTTAGTTACTCTTATAAATCTATATCTATACATCATACACTCCAAAGAGCAACCCCTATCAATTCAAAGAAAATGGAAAAATGGACCGTTGGATGACATTATTACAAAAAATTATGAGTGTGGTAAAAAATTTAGCCAATTTCACCATATTTTCGAATCCGATCGAATTGGTCAACCGTCGTCACTTGTATGTCTTCTTAGTTGACCGATGGCATGACGACCGCAAAACGTGCTTATTTTTTCACATCACGTTTGTAAATATTCCATCGATGGATGTGCGTGGACATAAGATAAAAAATAATAATAATAATAATTACAAACACATTTGCCTATACCAATTTTCCTCCTAAAGTTATATAACTTATACATTGCATTTAAATTGTTGAGGTTCATTCTAAAGCAACTATGAAGTGGAAAATGAATTCGGAGAAACCAACCGCTCAATGGAGAGATTGTATTGTTTTATGGTGGTTGTAGAAAATTCAGCCAATTTGGTTCTCGTTTAGAATTCGATCAACTAGGTCAAACTTAGTTACTCTTATAAATCTATATTTATATATCGTACACTCCAAAGAGCAACCCCTATCAATTCAAAGAAAATGGAAAAACCGACCCTTGGATGAGATTATTACAATAAATTATGAGTGTGGTAAAAAATTTAGCCAATTTCACCATATTTTCGAATCCGATCCAATTGGTCAACCGATATGTAAAATATATATATATATATATATATATATATATATGCACTAATGCACATATTTTATATAGAAGTATGAGAACTTCCACACACACACACACACACACACACATATATATATATATATAAATATAAACACACACACACACACATATATATATAAACACACACACAAATATATATCTATATGTGTGTGTGTATTTATAAACACACACACACATATCTACATATATATATATATATATATATATATATATATAAAATATTTTACGGACTTTTACGGGCCGGGCCTAGTGGGCCTTTGGGGAGCCGGGCCTACGGGATGGGCCGGATTTTTGCGGGCTTTTGGCAGGCCGGCCCACTACCCACCGAGGCGGGCTTTTTAACGGGCCGGGCAGGGTTTTTAGCCCTCAGGGCCGGCGGGCCTCCATTGACCCACTTGATCCACGAGGTTTTTGATGAGGCCTACCCAAACCTCTCATTCAGCACCAAGAATAAATTCGAGCAAATGTGGGACTTCATAGCATGTAAAGATTATGTACAAGAAACAACTTCACATCTTCATTTGAATCCTTCACACATTTAATCGTACCCTAATTTGTTCTATCCTCAGCAAAAGTTGGGGATATTTATTACAATCAATTTTAATTGAATGAGTGAACATATCTGCAAGGTGTCTTATTATACACGACAAAAAAAAAAGTATCTGATCTTGGAAGCTAATTGTATTAAGAAGGAGGAGATAAGGTGGCAGTTTATGGATGAAGAATGTCCTCTAATCATCCTGCACTGCCCCGGGAGATCTGTACGAGTTCCTGCATAACCATAGCAAACAAAAGTTCGTGACAATATGTCAGGTAAAATCTCTGGTTAACTTGGTAAGGATTGAATCGAAGGGATGAGCCCTTTTGTCTATGAAGGGGAGTCATCTACCTCTGTGCTTAGCTATATTCCAATGGAATTTTGAGCTGACAAAAGAGATAGATTCTTGTACCTGGGAAATGATATCACCTACCATAGTTAATTCCAAGCTCTTTTGTTTTGGCTCAGTGTTAGAGCTTTGTTTCTCCTGTTTAGCTTTTTCTTACTATTCTATTAGGCGTATTTAAATCCCTACCTACTCTTATGAGATAGGGCCTTACCCATCCTGTGGCATTTCAGAGCAGTGTCTCTCTAGTCTCTCTTTTGTTACCAACGACCTCAGTATGGCCTCCTCTTCATCATCTCAGAGGGATATCCCCAATGAGGATGAGGGAATCATTGAAGCAATGACTGTTAGCTTTGAAGATAATGCAGACTTTGCTGACATTGATGAAGGTATCAACCTTCTGGGTATCCTCATTGCGGATGAGGAACCAGGAGTAGGGGGAGTCAAGGCTGCCCTAATGGGGATATGGAAATCTCTTGGCCAGGTCCGCATTGTCAGGGTTAAGGAGAACACTTTCTGCTTAACTATTAGCTCTGAAAAGCTGGCTAGCATGCTCTTGGAGGATAGCCCATGGATTGTTAAAGGTTACTGCTTCACCATTCGACATTGGCCTCGCTACCACTCCATCGACGACATTGAAACCAAGAGGGCTACGTACTAGATACAGGCTCATGGTATTCCCCTCCATCAAATTAATATAAACAATGGTCGAAAACTGGGTGAATTATTGGGGTCGGTGGTTAAGATTGAGAATCCTGCCACTGTTGGTATCAGGGGCTACTTAAGATTACGAGTTGACTTTGATACTCGCAGACCACTAGCTACCTTCATCCAACTTCCAAGAGCCAATTACACTTCATCCAGGATTCGCCTTCAATATGAAAACCTGCGAAGCTTCTGCTACAACTGTGGCCACCTGGGTCATATGGTCTCCTCTTGCAGATGCCAGGTCAACCCTGCTCTTATGGCCATGGGGGTCAAGTATGACAACTCCTTGATTGCTGATCCCCCCCCCCCCCCCCCAAAAACCAGTTTTCACTCAGTCAAAGTTTCCGGCGGAATTCCCCTATGCCCCGACGGCCGTAATTTTTGGTCGGAACAAACCTGGGGGCACGTCATCTCAAATCCTTAATTCTGGGGATGTGGGTTCACTTAGGCACAATGGACCTAACAGGGCACACAATTCAACTTCTGATGGAGATGTGACAACTAGACAGCTACCCTCTGGTCCGTCCTGGAGCTTAAGGGACATGTCTCTTTCACCTAAGAGGCTCCAACATCCTAAGATCCCATTGAATGGACCCCATCTTTGGGACCCTGATGCACATGGGGCTTTCTTTAGGAATGGCAGTGTTACTCGAGCCTTGGGTGGGTTGACATTGAGAGATGGGTCTTGGGCTGATTCGGAATGTATCCCACCATGGGCTTTTAAGCATAAGTATGAGTACTACAATGCGAACCCACATTTTCCAATCCCTACTACTTTGGATAGCTATGATGGATCAGTGGCCAAACAACCTGAGCCCACTACTATCAAGTTAATTGACTGGACCAGAGTGATACTCCAGGGAATAGTAAAGTGGAGAACTCGGATCAACCTGAAGGGGCTAAAAGGAAGCGCAAGCAAAAAAAAATCCCAGGAAGGAGGAGGAGAAATTAAGCCTGCCCCTAAGCACCCCAAGGCCATTCACACCCCAGGGCTTAGACTCTCAAGTATTGGTGGAAAGGGTCGTGGCCGAGGTCGGAGGGGACGGGGAAGAGGATGCACTACAAAGGACAATCTGGTGGACGAACCTGATGAACAGGCCCTGATTCATTTGGCTACATTGACTGGGAATGATTCTACCAAGTAGGGAGCCAATTTGGAAGGTATGGAGGACCTTACCCCCTTCCACGACTATGGCAGCTGGCCGAGTGCAGCTGCACGGGGTCAATAAACTGTATTTCTTGGAACTGTCAGGGATTGGGCAAGGCCTTGATAGTTCAGACTTTGCGGGAGATAACAAAAACCCAAGGTTCTAGTTTTGTTTTCTTGTCAGAGACTCACAAGAGTAACTATTATGTTGACCGTGTTCGACGTCAACTTGGCTATAGTAAAGGTTACAATGTTTCTCCTATTAATACTGCTAGTGGACTAAGTCTATGGTGGAAACCGGGGTTCATGGTGGAAGTTACAGATTTCTCCAAGTTTTTATTGATACCCGCATACTAGACATGACTACAGGGGTGACATTTAGTGTTACTTGGATGTATGGCCCCCCTTATGGAGAAGATAAAGCTAATTTTTGGGAAGCCTGGTATGGGATGAATCATAGTGATAACATTCCTTGAATGGTGATAGGCGACCTTAATGAGCTGGTGGATCAGCATGAAAGGGAAGGTGGCTCTCTGTGGATTTCTGGTCAGAGGTCGTACCTAAGGAACTTTATATCTTCCAATTCCCTATTGGATCCAGGATTCAAGGGACAAAGATTTACTTGGACCAGAATGGTGGATGGCAAGATTATCTTACAGGAGCGACTAGATCGATGTCTGTTTAATGAATGCTGGGTTCTTAAGTGGCCTAATTCCTGCCTAACCCACCTCACTCGGATTGGATCTGATCACAACCCCATATCATTTACTTCAGATTCTCCAGCCACGAAGCACAAAGGAACCTTCAAGTTTGAGGCCTACTGGGCAGATGAGGCTGACTCTTTTCAGATCATTAAGGATAGCTGGCAGCCGAGAGGTAACTCTCCCACTTTGTTCACTTGGAAGACCAACCTTTCTGCCTGCAAGAAGAACCTTATGAAGTGGAGCAAAACTTGTTTCCCTAAGTGCAACAAGTCTACAATAAGTGATTGCTTATTCAAACTGGAGGAATTGCAAAACTCTTCCCCCATTGAGTTAGTCAGTAGACAATATGAGCTGACTAGCAAGCTGGGGGCATTATGGCTAAGGGAGGAGAAATATTGGCATCAGCGATCTAGGGTGAAGTGGTTATCAACAAGGGATTCTAACTCACGGTTCTTCCAGTTGTCAACATTACATCGGAGACAGAGGAATCGCATTCTAAAAATTCAGAATGACTCTGATGAGTGGATTGTTGGTGAAGCCCAGATCCTCACCGAGTTTGAACACCAATTCAAATGGGTATTCCACATCTCTGGGCAGAGGGGGTAGGGTGGTGCGTTTGAATGTGTGGAAAGTGTTATTATGGATGACATGATGATGGGTTGTTAGCCCCTTTTGGGTTAGAGGAAGTGAGAACAGCTGCTTTCCAATTGGGGGCCGTAAAAGCCCCTGCCCCTGATGGATTCCCTGGGCTCTTTTACCAAAAATACTAGAAGATTGCGGAAGCAGCCTCTTCTGATTTCATGACTGGGCAGATCCGGTTACAAGACATCAATCAAACCCATATCGTGCTTATTCCAAAGATCCCTCACCCAGAAAGGACCTCCCACTTTCGGTCAATCAGCATCTGCAACAATTCCTATAAAATACTCTCCAAACTCCTAGCAAACTGCCTAAAACCATTGCTGCCCCAGTTGATATCCCCCAACCAAAATGCATTCGTACCGAATAGACTTATCCAAGATAATATCATGCTTGCTCATGAAGGGTTTCACTACCTTAGATTGAAAAGGGAGGGAGGAAATCATGAGTTTGGACTAAAGCTCGACATGAATAAGGCGTATGATCGTGTGCAGTGGGATTTCCTAAGAGCTGCCCTCTACAGATTTGGGTTTGCCTCCAAGTGGATCAGCCTAATCATGGCCTGTGTCCCTACAGTCACTTTTTCTATTATTCTTAACGGTAATCCAGGCGAGTTCTTTAGCCCAGGCAGAGGCCTTCAACAAGGGGACCCCCTGTCCCCTTATCTGTTTCTCATTGTCAGCGAGATACTCTCACTAAGACTAACCAAGGCCATAAGTGTTGGAAGCCTTGTTGGAGTTAAACTAGCCCGATCCTGCCCAGTACTTTCACAATTATTCTTTACTGATGACTCTTTATTCTTTATGCAAGCTACCCTCAGGAACTGCTGGCAGTTGGTACTTGTGTTTCAGGAGTATTGTGTGGCTTCGGGTCAACTTATTAACTTTGAGAAGTCAAACATTTACTTCTTGCCTAATAGTCCCTTTCAGATGCAGAGACTGATGTGTGGTCTCTTGAAAATCAATGGAACTGACAACCCTGGAACTTATCTCGGTCTACCTACTTTTTGGGGAAGGTCTAAGACGGAAGCCCTTGCTTATATCAAAGAGAAGCTAGCTAATAAAATTGATGGCTAGAAGGAAAAGGCGTTATCTCCAACATGAAAAGAGGTTCTTATAAAGGCTGTGGCCATGGCTATCCTCTCATACCTAATGAACTGTTTCAAGTTTCCTAAGGGAATCTGTGACGATATTAATGCTGCCATTGGGGATTTCTGGTGGGGCTTTTCTGAGAAGGGGAAAAAGCTTCACTGGAAGAGTTAGGAGTTCTTGGGGTGACCGAAAGAGTGCGAAGGGATGGGTTTCCACGACCTTCATCACTTTAACTTGGCACTAATCGCTAAGCAAGCTTGGCGTCTAATGCGGGATCCTGGGTCTATGTGGGCAAGAGTGCTCAAGGCTCACTACTACCCAAATTGCTCATTTGCAGGGGCAACCAAGGGTCACAGAGCTTCCTGGGGGTGGTCTAGCTTGTTGGAAGCCCGGGATTTTGTCACAAAAAACAGTTGCTGGCAGGTTATCACAGGTTCCTCAATCAATATTTGGTCAGACTGCTGGTTACCGCCCCATAATTCCAACCATCCCCCCATGACAGGCCCTATTTTAACCACCGGACAAATTCCCACTGATGCTCCAACAATGGTGGAGCAAATCATCGACAAGGACACCTATTCCTGGCATCTAGATAGCATCATTCATCTCATCCAACCTTCAGAGGTCAACAGAATCATATTTGTTCCTATTGGCAGGGGAGAGGGAGCTGACAGATTAATTTGGACCCTAACAAAGAGTGGGATTTACTCGGTTAGGAACATGTCTACGCTAGATACTGCAAACACACCTGTGGAGGGATGTATTTTTTAGGAGCATCGATTGGCGGCTTAGTCTTGGTCGCAGCTGATACTGCTATGTGTTGGAAATTACTATGGAACATGTCTACGCTACCAAAGATCAAATTTTTCTTCTGGAAAGCTTTGAACAAGGCAATCCCAACCTTATTCAACCTCCACAGAAGAAAACTAGCAACCTCCCCAATATGCCCAATCTGAGGTGATTTTGAGGAAACAATTGAGCGCATACTGCTACTATGCCCTTGGGTTGAACCATTTTAGTTCGGGTCCCCATTGGGACTGAAGATTGATCGTTAAAGAATCACTACTCTAGATGTTTGGTTAACAGAAATGGCAGACTCATATAACAGTCTAGTTGAAAGGAATTGGGTTCTTACCTTTATCAGCTTCATCAGCTGGGCCATTTGGAAGGCCAGGTGCAGCCATGTTTATCAACAATGCCAACCATCCCCGATTCTGCTTGTCAGGACTAGCACCGACTCGGCGAGAGAATTCATAGCAGTATCAGCTGCGACCAAGACTAAGCCGCCAATCGATGCTCCTAAAAAATACATCCCTCCACAGGTGTGTTTGCAATGACCTGTGATGCGGCGTGACTGAACCCTAACTTAGGAGGTCTTGGCATCATTATCCAGGATCACAATGGAGATTTGGTGGGTGGGGAAGCCATCTTCTCCTGCTCGAGCTCGGTGGAATTGGCAGAAGCTTGGGCTGTGCTCCACGGTCTGAACCTGGCAATTGATATGAAGATGAGGAACATTAGGATTCAATCAGATTCTCTCAACCTAATTGCTTATTTGAATTCAAATGGAAAATACTTGAATTGGAGAACTTCCCAGATTATTGATGAAATCAATTGGAGGAAGAGCTTTGTTGATCAAGTGGATTGGGAATGGATTCCCCAGAAAGCAAATCGAGCAGCTCACAATACTGCCTTGCTTGGAAGTCAGACGTTGGGTCTTTGCAGATGGGCGGAAACGCCACCACCGTCTCTCACTCTGGTACTCAGAAATGATGGGTTACCATGCCCTCATAGGTAGAGCATAGCTGGAACCCAATTGGGTTTCCTCTTCTTTTGAGCTTCTGGTCTCCTATTTCTCTTTCTTTCCCGACTAAGTGGGAGAACCAGGTTGGCTGCTTGTATTTGTCTTTGAGGTTCCTCTCTTTGTTGGGCTTAATTTGCCCGTTGTCTTAATGAAATATTCTACTTCCAAAAAAAAAAAAAGGTGGCAGTTTATGGGTTTTGATAATTGATTTCTCTTCTTCTCCCCTTTGATGGAAGGAAATCACCAGTCAGAAAAAATTTTCTATCCCAAACCTGTCCCATGAATCATATTTCGCCACATATTTCTTTATCAACGGAAACATAACACCGTTTATGTCTTCCTAAAGAAAAAAGTTTAGTTTTTTTCCTGTACTATTTCTTTCTCTTATTTCTCTCTCATCAAAACCAGAAGCTGCAGCGACCTCTGTCTCAAAACCCAAAAGGCCAAAAGTTGTGGAGCTCTTTCTCTCTCATCAAAACCAGAAGCTGCAACCTCTCTCTCCCCCCCTTTCTATCTCATCAAAATCCCAAAAGCTGTTGAACTATTTCTCTCTCATCAAAACACAAATGTTGCTATCCAAATTTTGGATTTAGTTGAAGGAAATTGGGAAATTTTGATTTTGAACTGTGTATTCTATATTTTAGCTTTAGTTGGAGAGAGGATGCTAAATTATCAATTGATTTTGGTGATTATAGAAAATTGGGTACAAAATACTTACTTTGAAAATATGAGATCCGAATCATGAAATCTGCAATTCAATCTCTTCCCTTTGCCCAAAGTTTTGATGAAACATTTATGCCATGGTTGGTGGCTTTGTGCTATGCAATGGTGGGGACTGACTGACTGGGGAAGAAGAGGTCCTCAGTTTGTGTCAAAATATATTAGTTTTCTTTAATATGTATTTGTTTAATTTTAGATTTTTAGTAAAGTTAACAGAGTTAAGGGTAGGTTAGTAGTAACGACATGTGTCAACAAAATATGAAAGTGACAGAATTCAGGACAGGTGATTTCATCCCAATTTGGTAAAACAAAAGGCATCCAAGCCAAGTTTGAAGTTCAAAGTTATAAGACGATAAAATACAGGGGTTTTGCCCGTTTGCCCAAAACCATGATGTATTTTGCCCAATCAATCAACCAAGTTGGTATTTTGCCCAATTACACAAACTTTAGGGGAAAAGACTTATAAGGGTAGTCCTTTCTAAAGTAGTTCCTAATGCATTCTATGCTAACTTTTGGGTTTAAAACTTCCCTTTTCTTGGAAAAACTTGTTCCAACTTCCGAGAAAAACAAAACCAGCCTTCAACATGCCCAAGTTTTTCACCTAACGGCTCCCTGCATAGCGGTTACTTTAACAGCGGAATCACTGCTGCTTGTTTCTATCCTAAGCTGAGGCAAATCTTCCTAAGAAACATAAATTCTGAACCTAAAGGTAATACAGGATTTAAGGCTGAACACAACACATATATAATATAACAACATAAAACTTGAAAAATTAAAAGACATAATGAAGTGGGTGAACACACTGAAATTATTCATATAAACATAATTACAAGTTAAAAACTTAGAGCCTCATTCTCAGGTAAACAGCTTTTTAGCTGTTAGCTATCCATAAGAATGATTACAGATACTTACTTGTAATGAAAACACACTACTTCACACGAGACAGGAAGGAAAGAGCACACTGCTACTATGGCTTTCTTACTTCTAGAGAGAAGACTCTTCTGCTCTATTTTTCGATCTAGAACTAATATGAAAATTTTTCTGATGTTCTGTTTTTCGATGCTTACAACTTAAACATAAAGCTCCTTATATAGGGAGCGGAACTCAAAACAGAATTCAAAACATAAAAATTTACAGAACAACTCCGTGATTTTCTGCTTTCGTGAGTGCTCCTGATGATGGAGGTCGGTTGGCAAAAACATATTCTTTTTAGGTGAAATATTTTTCACCTCTCTTTTCTGAAAAGCAGAAGCAGCTTTTGGGAAAAGTCTAAAGTTGCTTTTCGGTGCTTTCTACTCCTACTGCTTCACATGTTCTCATCTGTTTCTGAATTATGGCCAAGGACAAAGGAGTCGCTATCCATCCTAGCCAATCTAGCAGTGGTTGCATTTTCTTCTACGTCTGTATCTGCATACATTTTGTAGTGGTTGTCCCTTTCTAGCTTCTCCACCCAGCGTAGGCATGCTAACGTGGAGTCTATCTCTTTTCTTGTGAGGGATATGAAAAGGTCACTGCTAATTACATCAGGGTGATCGTATGCAGTGATTATTATTTTCTCTCCTGCTGCCAGGAATGTATTTCTTGTGTCTTCTTCGATGATCCTTTTGATATATTCTAGAGACATGGCTTTCATCCATGGAATGCTTGAATTTAGCTGGCCATTGTATCCAACACAGGCAGGCTGAAGATACCTTCTTTGAATAATCCTTACATAATGATATGGAGAGATGTATGCAACTTCACCATTTTCTCTTTGAATCCATTCTGGAGGAGTGGATCTGAACTTCAGTCTAAGCGTGTAGTCATTTTTTCTTACATTTTTGACTGTGTTGAGGATAATGGGGGGCAGGCCTTTGAGATCGTCATTTGTTTTGGTCCATAAATTATGGACAAAACCATTTTCAATAACCCAGAGCTTGTGTTATTGAGGATGCTCACTCTGAACATTAACTGAGTATCTTCCAACATAAGGTCCAGCAATTATAAAGAGAGTTGGAGGAATACAAGCCTCAGAATTATGACTTCCAATTAGATTATGGAATTCAAACCAATCTGATTCAGTTAGTGCTACAACAGGCACTCTAGCACTTTCAGGGTCTTCTAAGTACTGGATTTTTCCGCTCTAAACAACACTCTACTGTGTATTTTCATGAACTTCTTCAAACTGTGCTCTAGCATTTTCATGGAGTTCTTCAGCTAATGCAAAGAGAGCTGGGAACATGATGCCACTGTTTCTGTCCTGAAAGGCAAATAAGAGGTTATCTAAAATCGCCTTCTGGTGGTATGCTAGCCTCCTGCCAGTTCTGAACACAGGGTCAGCGAAGGTTTTTAGTTCATAATTAAAAACATTTATAACTCCAGTTGGAGTTGATTTGCTTTTTGGCAAAGCAACAGCCTTCAACGGTCTTGATGAGCCTTTACAGTCTGCCGTTTGAGATGGACTAGCCAATCTTTTACCTTATGATTGATCAGTTGTGGATAAGCCTTTTGGACCTAGCGAAAATCTTTTGAGGATTTTTTCTTTGGGATCCTCATTAGTTTCATGTTCTTTCCCAGTTCTCCTGTTTCTGGGATGGCGACCTTCGTCGTCATCTCTTCGGTCAAACATTGCTATTTCTCTGGTTAATGCGTCTGGAAGATAATTCTTGTTTCCTGCAATTAATTCAACGTTATAATCATATTGGTTAAGAAATAATTGACAGTTTCCCAATCTTCCTCTATCAGCAGCTTTGTCAAGTTTAAAATTTTTGAATTTCTTTACTCTAGCACAATCGGTGAGTACAGTAAAGAGTTTTCCAAGAAAAGCTTGAGAATTTAAAATTGTTTTCTTGACAGCCAAAATTTCCTTTTTTTCCTGTAGGATAATTTAGTTCTGCAGGGCTGAACTTGCCATTACAAAATTTACAAATCTTTTCAATGTTAGTTCCATGAGTTTTTGCCAGAACAACACCGAACCAGTAATTATCACTAGCATCTGTTTGGAGAATGATTTCATCATTTTCCTTTGGTTGTTGAAGAGGAGGGAGATTTTTGCAGATATTTTTTATCTGCTTCACAATTTTTTCATCATCTTCTGTGAAGTTCCATTTTCTTTTGGAACTTGTTTTAGGAGATACATTGCTATTAATCCTGAGATCTTGGGAATGAAATCCCTTCCATAGTTGAGGACTCCTAAGAATCTCTCCAGACTCTTAGCATCAGGTGTGGCGACCCGGAGACCAGATTACCACAGCGCCGCCTCCCCAAGGAACCCTATACCCGCAACACTAGAGTAAGTGTTTCTCTAAGTGTTTTGCGCCTAGAATTCCTCAAAGAGACAAGGTCTTTAGGTTGAAAAACAAGATATCTATAAGCCCGAAATTCTTAGGCTCGTATAGTGGGCTTGGCTCGTAACCACATGATTACAAACTAGGCGAGGAAGAGGAAAGGAAGGTGGTGTTGTGTTGAGTTTTAGAACCTATGTCAATTTTTAGTTCTTAGTCCAAGTTTGCATTAAGTTCATTGAATGGTAAGTTACGTGAGTTTTCTAAGTCTAGCTCACTAGGACCTAAACTCAAATGGAGGTTCTAACCCTAGGGTTCCACTTTGGTGGTAAGCAATCACACACACATCATCAACCATATATAACGTTACAAAAATTTAACGAAATCAAACAAGCCAAATAAAATAAATTTTAAACAAAACAAATTTTGGCCTCCAAGCATTATCCTCCGTACCCAAGCTTCGACAACAACAGCCTGCAAAACAAACTAAAGTAGGGGTTAGGCTCCTACATCCAGTCATTGCCCATGCCTGCCCCCATATCTAAGTTTAAAAATATGATTTATCGTTTTGGGAAAAAGTAATAGATAAAAAACGGTTTGCGATTCCACGTGATCGTCACCACGTAACTACAATCCCATGGCAATTGATCATCTTTCACACTTCCATCACAACCGCCCATCTAGCCAATCACTATCTGGAATTCAATAATCACAAGGCTAGAGACAAAGGGGGGTATTCAATAACAAGGGCATGGTGCACACTGCCCACCACCGGTAGCTCAAGGAGGAACAGACCTCTCCTTACATCCCCATCAATTGCCAACACATCAATCCAATCCACGCAAACCATTTCAAGTTGTAAAAAAATATAATTTCCAAAACATGCAAGAGGCCTCATATAAAACATAGTATATGCAAGAAAAGCATAGATAGAGTTAATGGCATCCCCTACCTGGAACTCGAGCTTTCTCTTGCAGCACTTGGCCTCAATGCAACTTTGTAGCAACCACCACTTCACAAGATCCTACCAAAATATCAAGCCTAGACCAAATAAGTGACATTAATCACGATAAACTAGGCTAGCTATTCACTCTCAATACTCTCCGAAGAAAACATTTCCCTTAACCTAATTACTAACTAATAACCAGACCATTTGGGTTCCAATAAGGAGTTTGTTGTTAGAAAGAGGGGGTAAGAACACTTTTTTAAAAGACAAGTTGCTGAAAACTGAAAACTGAGTTTCAAAGGAGTTGTCAAGGGTCACGGAATTGTTCAAAATACTTGAGGTAAATTCTTGGGAAATTTTGAAAGAATGATGGCTTGACAATCAACTCAGTAAGATTGAAATGGTTATTGAATTTCAAGTGAAACCAAACAAAGAGTAAAGGTTTTAAAGGCTAAAATAAAACAATGTGCAGATTCTTTCCAGAAATACCAGCTTATGTACCCATTTTTCAAAAATTCATAACTAATTCTAGAAAAATTCTTTTGAGGTGATTCAAAATCCGGAATGTTCATCTATGTGTCTACTATATTTCTCTAGAAAAAACTGATCCCAAATTCCTAGCGGTTTAGCACCAGTTTTGGAATAAATGCAACTGGGTCAGAATGTACCGAAAAGTGAAAAACTGCATAAAGTTGCTCTTCTGCTCAAAGTTCTTTTGGTACCCAATATGGCCAATCGAAGCTAACCCAACACACTTAAGAGGCATGTCTAATGTTCCTAATGATCTATAGTTCAGGTTAATTTCTAATACTATATGGGCATGTACTGTAGCTCGATGACATAATGCATTGAAACATGATATTTGGACAGCTACGAACAACAAATAACCTTTGAACCAAATACTATTCTAATACTCAAGGTGTATCCATGACCTAGCAGAATCCCTAGACATTAGAATGGATGAGAAATCAAAATTAAGGTAGCAAGATACCAACAACAGCAGTGACAAGTTCATAATCTTCAAGGATTCGTAATAACAACAAAAAATATATAGAGTTTTATGGAAAAGATGATACTCACCAAAGACTAATAAAAAAGGTGAGTTTCTCTTGAGGATTTCAACAGGAAAGAGAGCTGAGGGAGCTGATTGGATCGAGCCCAGTTGCAGGGCAAGAAATTCGCTCCATCTCGAACATGCAGAGTGAAACAGAAACTTCTCAATATGTGGAAGAGTTGTTTTGAATGTATTGAGCCTAAAATCGAGGAAAGAAAGGGGAACTTGATGGTTCTAGAATCTTACCAAGTGTTTGTATCAGTCTCAAGTAAGATGTGAGGGATTCGGGTAGAGCAAGAGAGGGGATTCAAGCAGAAATCTGGAACAGGCTCTCTTCCGAACAGCTTCCACGTCGAGGGATGTACAGGTCTCAAAACGTCTCCGATGGAGCTGAAATTTGAGGATTAGATAAAGGAGACGTAGACGAACAACTTTTATGAAGAAAGTTTTTTGGTCGGAGGTCCCTAACTAGGAGTTTCGAGGCATGAAAACACACTAATGTGCCCAGCAAAGAGAGAAAGGGCGAGAAGAGGAGGGTGGACGACAGTCTCTGGTTTGGGACTCTCCCTTTTGAATATCTAGAGTGATTTTCTTAGAAGAGTTGCCATATGAATGGTGATAACGTGGAAGGGAAGAGCTGAACGACGTTACTTTTCTCTCTGCCCAACTCTGACGTGAACAAGGAAAGAAGGAAAGACTTGGGCTTTGTATAGGTAGAAGCAAGCTCAATGTGTGGGCAGAAAAGGGTTTGGATCAGCTAAGGCATGTGATAGGAAAAATAGGGTGTAAAAACTAATATGATGGGGAAATAAAAGTTGAACAAATAAATAAAAGAAAACTCAAAAATTAAAAATGTTGGCAAGACTAAATAAGAATTGGGTCTTACCAAACTTGTATGTAGATAGAAAAATGGCAGGGTAAATTTGGTCGGAATTTTGTTTGAGTTTGAAAAATATAAGGAGTAAATAAATTATGCTTTTCAAAGTCAGTGAGATGGTTGACGAGTAAGCGTCGGGTAAGGCGAGTAGGAATTTAACCAACTGGTAAGGAATAAGGTAAAACGAGAAATCGTAAACGCACGTACAAGTATATTTCGAAATTATGCAAAGATGTCATTATGAGCTACAAAGACCATATTGGATCAAGGAGATGTTCGGGTCAAAGGTTGACTAACTTATTGGGATAGGTTCACTAGTATACCTGTTTGTTGGGTGTCCAGAGTAAATTTTGGACTCTAACCTTATGCTATTCTTAGGTTCAAGGCCCAAGTCCAAACTATTTGCAAAAGTCTTTGGCCAAACAAAGGTCATGAAAAATTATCCGGTCAAAAAGTGATGTTCGGAATTTCACGGGGTCTACATCAGGAATTCTATCTGGAAATTTCTAGACTTTCTCAAGGATGTGAGGTTGAAGTTTTGTCACTCCATTCTTGATGTTTATTCCAAGGAAATCAACTTCATCTAGGATAAAGAAGATTTTCTTTTCTCCTAAGATGATTCCATGCTGAACTATCAGCTTTACTACTTCATAGAGGTGTTTCATGTGTTCTTCTTTGTTTTTGGAGAAGACAAGAATGTCATCAATGTAGACGACGCAGAATTCAGCAACATGTTTGAAGATGTCATCCGTCTTTCTTTGAAGATTGAAGGGGTTTGTTTTAAGCCAAATGACATTACTAACCATTCATAATGACCTTGTGGTGTTCCGAATGCAGTAACGGGAACACTTTCTGGATGCATCTTGACTTGCTAAAAACCCGACTTTGCATCGAATTGTGAAAATATTTTAGCTCCTCTGAGCTGATTGATCAGTACTCTTACTTGCGCAATTTGATAACCGTCTTTAACGGTCTTCTTATTGACATCTCTGTAGTCAATTACCATTCTAGCTTTTCCTCTGAGGTTTTCTGCTTGATTTCTCACGTAGAATGCTGGAGCATGATGAGGGCTAGTGGATGGTTGGATTAATCTCTTGTTCAAGAGATCTTCAATGTCTTTTCTGAATTTCTTTTGATCTTCCTCTTTGTACTGAGGAATGGCTTTGACATGACAGATGGCGTTCATATCATGTAATCTTAATTCACAAACCACTGGGTCTTTTTCCCAAAATTTCTGAGGGTCGACATCGATATTATGTTCGAGCATTTTCTTGATTTTATCAAGAGTAGGAATTTTCTGAGACTCAAGCTTATTCTAGAAATGCTTGAGGTTATGCTCATGGATGAAACTAGCTTCTTCATCTTCACTAGTTTCTTCTTCAGAAGAAGAAGATTCTTCAACAAGTAGTCCTTGTTGTTTGATTTGGAGTATAGGTTCGAATTTGGGCTTGTAAGGGGTAAGATCACCATTATTCTGTTGCAATCTCTGATATTGCGTAGTGAAGTTTGGACCTACGACACTTTTTGCTTGTGTAAGTCGGTCTGCCCAGAACACTCTGTCTCTTTTTCTGAAGCCTATAGCTTCTTCATCTTGAATAAATCTTTATTGGAGAATAAAATCATTGCACAACAGGAAATCAGATCCTTGGCCTTCTAATTGCCAAAGAGTGTGAATAATAAATGTTCCCCCACCAATGGTGATATGAACATTTTTTGCTACTTTATTCATTGTTAGATGGCTTCCATCAAACTGGACACCAGTAGCTATTCTTTTCTTATCTTCTTTCCAGAGTTCTTCTGGAATTGCAAATATTTTTGCAACTATAAATCCTGATCTGTTATCTACAAAGGCATGTAGATGATACTTCTTGTGAGCAGGGAATTTCAATCCAATCTCTATGTAGTTGCTGTATCTACTAGTAGAGACGATTTTTGACTAGTGAAGCTCATTCTCTTGAGCTTGTTCCTGTGGTATGAATGGTTTGCATTCTTTTGGAACATTTTCTGGTATTTCAACCAGTTCTATATTTTTCATCGATCTTTTCTTCATCGACTTCTTCTTCCTTTGGTTTTGAGGAAGAGGGTTCCATAACTTCTTGGAACGAAGTCTGTACTTCTTTCTCCTTTTGCTCAGAGAAATATTCTTCATATTCTTGTTCCACCAATTGGTTGATAAGGCCATTCTTGGTTTTTCTTCTTGCTTCAGCTATGAAGCATTCTTTGTGGTAAGCCTTTTTTTACTCTTCACAAAATATAGGAAGTCCATTCTTTTCATGACATAGGCTGTAGTCACAAACGAATGTACCAAGGTTCACCTGATAAGAAGACGTCATTGCTTCTTTCTTACTTTCTTTCCAGTTTTTGACTCTTAGAACATTCATCTGTCTGGATTCTAAGTATTCTACTTCAGAATCTATTTCAGAATCGGATGATTCTTCTTCTTCAGACCAGGCAGAGTAAACTGACCTGTCATCATCTTCTTCATCAGAATAGGCTATTTCGTAGCCTTTCATGTTAACTGTTTCTACTATAGGCTCGTATTCTTCAAATAGAGATTTAGTAGATATTTTACCCTTTTCTGGGCATTCATTGGCATAGTACCCTTCAACTTTACATAACCAGCATCTGCAAGCTTTCTTGCCTGGTTGTTTATTCTGATAGTTACTTTGATGATTCTTCTTTTTCTTGAAGAATTTCTTTTTTAGATCTTCATCTTATTGTTTCTTGAAATTGGAACTTTTCTTAAATTTCCAATCTTTTTTCTTATTACTCTTTCTGAATCTTTTTTAGTAATACTTTTCTTTTCTTTTTCTGTGGAACTTGGATTCATGACATCCCCAGTTGGTTTGCATATCTAGTATTCCATAGCAGAAATTTTCAACTCCTTTAAGTTGTTTCTTGGCCATCTTGGCTCTAAGATTAGCTTTTCATTGCTCTTTTAGTAATTGCCTGATTCTGTCGGCAATTCCTCCAACTGAAAATCTTTCAATTGGTTTTTCAGCTATGCTTTCTCTCACAGCTGTTCTCCATGGTTCAGGGAGTTTTATGTGTAACAGGTTGACTAGATCAGTGTTTTCTAGTTCTCCTATTGTACAGTAGTAATCTTGAAATTCATTCAAGTATTCTTCAAAATATCTCATGTCACAAATTTTGAGAGCATATATATTTGATTTGGCCGTTTCTTTAGCATTTTCACTCATATTTGAGAGATCTCCACAGAACTGATCATACAGGGGTACTGCAAAATCATAAGGAGATTTTGAATTTTTTATTTCTTCTAGCCAGTCTTTTCCTCTGGCAGTTTCTTTAAAAGATAGATAATACTTTTTCGCTACTCCGGTGAGAGTAGTTTCATAATACACCTGCAAATCTGGTGCTTCGAATTTCCTGAGGGTAAGAGCAGAGGCTATCATCAGGCTGTCTACCCATTGATCAATGACTTTTCTTTTGTCTAGAGCTTTGTCTAGATTTAGCCAGATGCCATAGTTCGTGATCGGAACTCTGGGCATATTGTCCTCTAGGACAAATCTTTAGGAATTTCTTTCCTCTTTTCTGCCTGTAGGGGCTTTCTGTACAGGGAGTTTCAGTTTTCCCTTTTCTATGATGATGAAAGTTTTGGAGCTTTCTCCTTCTTCCATTTCTACATCTTGATAAGGAAATACTTTTCTTATCTTTCTGATTTTGAAAATTTTCATTTCGTCAATTAGTTTTTCTAATCGTTCAGCATTTTTGCAAGATTCTGCTTCATTATAGAGTTCATAGAGCTTTTCTGCTCCAAGCATATTAACTGGTCTATTTAGATCAGCTTCTAACTCTTCTTCAGTGATAGACTCTGATATATCTTCAGAGTATTTAGTACCGCTAACACTAGCTTCTCTAGTGTTGTAGCTTTTTCGGAGCAGATTTTTGTTTATCCTGATATTTTCAGGACAGACGTCACTTTTTCTGTGATCGTCAAATTTGAGACTGATATCTCCAGTCTTTCTACTTTCATATATTGCCGCTTTGGCATTTTCTGGTGGCTTATTTGGACAAGATAATTTCCATTCAATGGGAAAAATTACTTCATTCCAAGTAACCTTGTGAATCTGTTGTGAATGGTTCTTCTAGCTGGTGAGGAACCCAATAGTAAGACCTGGGATGTTTGATATCCTTGGCTTAGGTTCTACTGTGGTACTCATCAGTTTATAGTATATTCTGTATACTATTGCGAGTTCTTGCATATATTTTTTCATTGATATGCCATATGTCTTGACTCTCAGTCGTAGATAGTGAGCTGCATCTTTCAAGCTGGTTGAGAAATTTGGGAAACAGTTGAAATATGCCACTTGATTGCATAATGATGCTTCAAGTGTTCCCAACAGACTAGCTTGGAAATCTGTCAGTCTATTGTCTTCTAATACACATAGAACTTAACAGTTTATGCCTTCTCGGGCAAGAAGTTTTATGCCAACTTCGACTGCTCCAATGTGCATAAATTGATAATTTTTTGTTCTTGCTCGGGCAACTTCTTCAGGAATGATCATCAAGAGATCTGTTTCTCCTGTTGTAGAGGGGGTTGTGAATTCCAATAATGTGAAATGATGGCTATCCAACAAGTCAAATTTTCCCCTTTTGTAGATTTGCTTAAAATCTAGCTTTGGAATTGCGGAGTTTTTTACCTCCTGTTCTATTTCGTTGAATTCGAATTCTTCAGCATTTAGGAGTTGTACTCTTTTCTTTTTCCCGAAGATGCTCATCATCTTGACATCTCTTGCTTCTTTCAGGTTTTCATACCGAATACTAGTATGACTAGTAGATGGTTCTAGCAAAATCATGTTTGGAACAGGATTCTTCTTTGGTCTTTCTAATGGTTTAAATCCATTAGCTTTCTTTGTTTTTACTGTAGGCACTTTCTTGTCCTTCAGTATGTTTTTCATGGAATCCAGCATTTTTGCTGTTCATTGATTTTTCTACTAACATTTATTAGCTTTTCTTCTTCCGTTTTTGGAAGTTATTTGATATAATCTATTTTGTTTTCCAATTTTTCTAATTGGTTGATTATATCTGGCAGTTCTTCTAGATGATTTTGACATCTAGACGATTCTTCCAGCAGATTCTGATGTTTCTCATCAGAAGATTTAAGTAGAGAATTCAACTTCACTAATATTAATTTAGACATTGTTCCCATTGGGAATTCACCTTTTTGGAGCTCTTTACAAACTCTAATACCGGTGATTTGTGGATCTAACCAACGCTCAAATAGTCAAGAGGTTTTTGTTCCTTTTTTTAGAACATATCTCAGATTTTCAATTTTTTCTTCAATTCTATAAATATATTTTTGTGCCAGGAAAATTCTATCCCAGTATCCTGGAGTTGCTCTATTGAGTTTATCTCGGTAGTCTTTAGCTTTTCTTAACTTTTCTTGTTCTTCTGCTAATTCTTTGCTGGTTATATTACAGATAGCAATCAACTCCAATCTATCTTTAATTGAAATTATGAATAGTGAAAACTAACTTGTTTACCGTCGAATATAGAGGATGAATTTTAATTGCAACTACAGTCTAGAAAAATGACTTCAAGATGGGCCCACCACGTTTCATCAAAAGGAAAGGGAAAGAAAACTATTTAAATTAATAGTAATATGCAAAATCAGAGAGAGATGAAGGAAGGGAACTAAAGGTATAAACAATAAGTGAAAAGAATAGTTAAGAGAAAAAGGAAAAACTTTTGTGTGAATGGGGATAAAAATAAGTTGGTGGAGTGTATGGGGTGTATTTTGGTATTTTGTGGGTAAGTAGTCATTATCCCAAAAATAAAAGGAATGAAAGTATACTGGAATGAAAGAATATATAGAACCCAACATAACAATAGCATAATTCCATCTACTTTTGGCCCTTCTTCCATAACACACCAATCTTCTTCAATATGGCTTTGGCAAGTCATGGTCCAAGTCTTCTAAATAAGATGAACTCAAAGGATTGTAGTGGCTGTCAAGAAAACCTATTCTCCACAAACTTCCCGTTGTTTCTTGTGGAAAGAATAGAAGCAGCAGCCTCAGCCATCTTCCTCCACTGATCTGACTGCACCTTTAATCTCCTTAACTCAATCTCTAATTTAAAAAACATTGGCTAGTTGAGAAACGTACTCCAAATTCCAAACATACCTTCCCATTTGCGATCTTATCTATTAAACATGGAACTGAATTTTCATTCCTCCCATGCTATATACTGCTGACAATTCCAAGCCTTAATAGCAAAAACATAAGCTTAATTGATTGTAGACAGCGAGACAAAAAGTCACAATCTTGACAACCATATAACTTAGACAACAATGGTGAATCCACATAAAAGTTCTCAAAGATGCAGAGCAAATTCACCCAATCGATCACAACTCATTCAAACTACTGCAAATTTTAAATTTTGCTAAAAACAACATAGATCAATGTAAACTTTCCACTTACAAACAACACAAAGAAGTATGTAAGTTATGATAATTAGTCTTTGATAACCACACAACTTGGGCAAGTTCAAACCAAATTGCTCAAAGACATAGACCCAAACTCAATTAGAACGAAACTTTTAAATTTGTTGAAGTCTGAACCTTGTGGTTTTCTAAACTCACCCCATCGTTAACTAGAGCACCCTGCCGCATTCTTTCCCTATGGTTTTGAATCGGAATAGTCTTCGACATGCTGTCCAGAAACTACTTCCTTCTCTGTGTTGCATCCATAATAAAACACCCGCCCTTATGTCCTACCCATGCACCCAGTTCATCACCAACTCAGAACCGAAACACATCCAAAACCCAAAACCCGAAATCCAAATCCATCAAAAACATAGCAAAATAGAGCAAGTAAAAGCGGAGGAACATGTATTTGCGAGCTGAGTGACGTGGAGGTAACCCAACCTTACAAACCAAATCGAAATTACCAACTGAACACCATTGCTGAGTTTGACATTACGTTGAGGGAATTGATTTCAACCATAGATCGAACACTCTCTTTTAGGCTATAATCAACAACAAAAGCAAAAGCAAAATCTCAAAATTAGAATACAAAAACAAAAACAGAAAAACACCACACCAATCACAAAAACCACTCACCCAAACCAAAATCTAACCGGAAATAGCGGCAAATACAGGGGAAGACAAATCTGACCGATATAATAAGTTGTGAAAGACAAACTGTTAGGTCCATAATTACCTAGTAATTATTCCCCTAATCTTGCACTTTTGCTTAACCTTTGCGTTTATTTTTATATATTTATTATTTTTTCCTCATCATGCTAGGAAATAATGGAAAAGCTTGGAAATGCCCTAAAAACTCAACTTTAGCACATTTTCCTACTCCGGTTAGGAAAAACCGAGCTAGGCAAGGAAGAAGGAGCGAAAGCCTGACCAAATAAACTCCAAATGATCTGAAAATTTTCAGATCCATTTTAGACATCCTAAGGATTATTTCTTATGAAGATATCAAGAGCTAGTTCGGAGTGAAAGGACTTCAAAAGATCGGTGCAAGTTTCTGCACTAGAAGACAAAAACTGTAAAACCGGACCTGTACCGATTCCGGCAGCATTTCCAGGCAAACCAAGAGAATTAAGCTATCAAATTTTACCATGATGATCTACACTCATGGAGGAACATTTGGTATGAAGAAGTCAAAGGCCAATTCCGAACTCTCGGTGGAGATTCAATTGAAGGAAGATAGGTGAAGAAAGTGCGCAAACGGACAAAAAATGGGTCAACGGTATTCAACGCCGGATTCCGGACATTTTTGGCCGAGTTGGCCGGCCGAGAACATGTGTGGATGACAAAGAAGAGCTTACTAGGGTTAGAGAATTTAGGTGAGAAGACTTTAGGTCTAGGTTATTTTGAAATTCAAAATTTGAAAGATGACAAGTGATCATATTCTTACACCTTACACATTTGTCTCCCATTTATTACCTTGTTCCCCTACACAATGACCCTTATACCCCTAATTTTTCTCCTCCACCAAAATATCTATGGGTTTTCTAGGTCATTTCTATGTAGAGTCAAAAACTAGATCCACTTTTTGTGCTTTCAAATTTGTCAATCACATCTAGCCCTTCATTCCTTTTGATCTGCACCCTTGATTTGGATTTCCTTGACCTTTAAATAGCCCTTCCATCTCTCCTAAAACGGTGCATCCCCTTGGCTCTCTCATTTTGGAGCATCAAAATCTCTCTTTTCTCTAGTTTTAGGTTAGTTTTTCATACCTTGTACATGGTTCTTTGAGTTTGTGAGAGAAATAGGTGTGTAGGCACTTGGGTTTCACCAAAACCGAAGTTACTACACACTCTAAATCAATCACAACACTTGCTTTCACATATCCAAGCCCTTGTTCTTCTTTGTTATTGAGTTTTGTAGATGTGTGTCGTGTTTTGGGTTGTAAAACCGAAAATCCCATACCTTGAAGCAATTCTCTCATCATTTGACATCTTTGAGAGCTAGGTGGAAGGTTGGGTAATTCTTCTAGTTTCCGCCTTGAAGCAATTCTCCCATCATTTGACATCTTTGAGAGCTAGATGGAAGGTTGGGTAGTTCTTCTATTTTCTGTCTTTCTCTCTTTAATTTGACGTTCATGGCTTGTATTTGTAATAACATGTGTTGTGAGTAGTTGGATTTGAGCCCTAGCCAAACTTATGTGCAAATAATGTAAACTTTCATGTGGTTTGATGTTTATGCATGTTTTGAATCTTTTGGCTACTATGCTTTCATGTATCCTAAGTGTGTTTTTAGATTTATCACCTAGAAGCATGCTTTAGGAAATTAATGAATCGGAAACATGAACTTGATAAACTCTTGATTCTGTGAGCATGTGTAGCTAAATAGGTGGTGGCTTAGCTTATTCCTACGGGAATAACTAAGTTGCTTGAATTTCTTACCTTGAAATTAAAGCATGATGTTGTGAGTTTAGGTTCTGGAAGAATTTAGGCTCATGGCACCATAGGCCATTTAGGATCCGGAAGATTTGAATGGTATAAAGGTCGTGTAATTTAGCTTTGCTTCAAAATAGATTGTTAAATTGCATGATTAGTTGGTTTCTTGGTAGCTTCACCAAAGCACTAAGGGGAAGTTTGTCAAAGCATGTTATTACATCAAATATGGGTTATATTTTGTGCATGAGTAAGGTTAGGTGTGATGCCTAAGTCTCTATTCTTCTCATTGATTTAGTCTTTACGTTTTTATTTGTTTATTTTATTTTATGCAATTTAATTTACTTCATAAAAATTAAAATCAACCAAGCTGCTCACTACCACAATTGTTAATATCATCCTCATGATCTTTAGCTTCAAAAGGGCTAAGGTTGTGAATTTGTAAAAAGGTAGACTTTGCATGTGTTTTCTAGGTTTATTTTCGCGGTGATCTAACTAAGGTAGAGTTACTCAATCCCTTGGGTACGATACTCTTACTTTTCCCCTTTACTAAAACCTGACCTCCTAATCTTGGGAGTAGGGCACATCATTCATAAATTGCATACATTTTCATACTCAATGATGTCCCCAACACAAACCATTCACCATTTCTGTATAGATCGAGCAAACAACCAAAAACAAACACCTCTCTATCTCTCTCTCAGCCTGTATCTGTTTCTGCTCATCAAAGAAACGAACACATGCGAGAAATCGAGAATTAGGTGGTGTCTCAGCAGATCAACAGGTGGACTATGCAATTCCTCTTAACATAGAAGGGCTCCATCCACTATTCATTTTCTTTGTCCTGATTTGCGTTTTAGTATAGTTAGAAATATATTTTTCCTCATCTGATTTGCGTTTTAGTATAGTTTGAACTAAACTAGATTTCATTAGAAAGAGAGGCTATAACGGCATTTATATAATATCCTTAATCAGTGATTGCTTTGTACCATTCATTAATACAATGATGCTCAAGATTCAAAGCCTACATTACTATGTAAATTCATTCTGCATAATGTAAATTTTCTTTAACCAACCTTTGTCAATGCATTAAATTGTAAATAAAAGCCTCATAGTATATAAGCTAAGTTAGCCATCTGATTGCTAGCAAGAGACATTTCAATAAGAAGTAACTCGACCAAATATAATCCACTTGGATCCTGTATACAAAACCCAATAGCCGAAGCCCAAATCACTTGACCACCCAAACTAGTCTCGATACCCAACTCTTAATGACATCTTGGTCCAGAATGGTAGAATAGTAGATTGATACGCTTCCCCAAGCGAATATCTTAGCGAAAGGGCTCCAAATTTTGATTGGGACTGAGAAATTGAGGTCATGGTAGGGAAAATTTCCAACCATGGTCGAGAAGACGGCAGAAGCCGCTCAATGAATCTGACACCAAAATTGGTACCGAAATAGCTCTCCATCGATGATGGAGGAAAGTGCTGAGGTGTCAAGGACGGTGCTCTCGCAGCCCTAACAGAGCGAGGTTGCTAGGTATTTTCATCTGGCAACGCTTTTAGATTTGTATTAAGTCTTTAGCAATGTGTATGCATAATTTTCCTATCTCATATATAGATTAAGCAACCAAGTCTAATAAAAAATCTCATATATTAAGTAACCAACTCTTACAAGTTTTTTTTTAGCTGAAGCAAATAAGGGGCCTTCCCCTTAATTTGTTAAAAAAGTAAAAAGAAAAAAAGGAACTTAGGAGGGGGACCAAACCAAACCTCCCTACAAAAGCAACGAAAAAGAAACAAGCTATTGTAACCGAAATTGGGGAATACCCAATTGGTCACTCTGACAATGCGATAAAATAAAAGAAGGTGGAGCATCCCACCACACCATATTAGGAGAAGTCGTACCATAATTTGCCAAATTATCAACTACCTTATTACCTTCACGAAAAATATGTGATACACGAAAAGTCATTTGAGAAATCTTGTACAAGCAATTGGGCCAGCTAATACGAAATTGCCAGGGGACCAACAACGGAGACTTGATAAAATCCAAAATAAGAGAAGAGTCAACTTCTAACCATATGTGCTTCCAATCATGAACCCAGGCCAGCTCAATTTTCTTAATCATAGCCATCACCTCTGCCACAATGGAACTAGGAATCACAACTTTAAATTTTCTAAAACCCAATTTTTTTTTTTTGCTTTATATAGTTTCTTTTAAAAAGACAACTTTATTTTATCTATAATCTATACTATATTTAAAAGAAAAGATTATCATTTTAGCAACAATGTTGTATTCAATTACCTAGCTCTGCTAGGGTTTTCGAGTGCAATCGTCTCAGGTGGTTGTCGCTCTTATACCTTCTCCATTTTCATGGATAACAGTGCAGGTTTAGGCCTATGGTACGGTTCCTCATCCTTCTATTTGGCTGGTAGGGGTATCCCGCTGTGCCAGTAGGTAGTGTCAGTGGTCCTTTTGGTTGAATCTGTTGGGGAGGACTAGTTGAAGTTGGTCGACCGCGGCAGTGGATTGGGGTGTGGCACCTCTGCCGGTGATGGGCTTGGTGCATTACATGCCTCTGGGTGGCGATTGTATTCAGAATCTTTGCAGGATCAAAGGCTTTATGACAGTTTTTACAGGGTTTCTCATCCTAAGATGGAGGTCAAAAGGTATGGTGGTTCAATCTTCCCCCAAGAAAGAGGAGTTATTGGGAGAGGAATTGCAACAAAAGATAATTGATAAGGAGGCAGAAACCTCAAGCATCCCTGAACAATCTCAAGATCCTACACCCCCTCAAAGAGACAACTCAAGCTTGGCCACTTATAAAATTTATTGGGAGAGGATAGCAACAAAAGATAATTGATAAGGAGGCAGAAACCTCAAGCATCCCGGAACAATCTCAAGATCCTACACCCCCTCAAAGAGACAACTCAAGCTTAGCCACTTATGATCCACTTCATGAGACATCTTGGATGTAATCAAGGTTCGAAAAATCGCTAGGCGCTTGTCGGGCGGTAGGCTAGGGAGAAGCGCCCAGGCGCCTAGGCGGTTTTGTATTTTTTAATTTTAATTTTATTTTTTTAGGTTTTATTTATGTAATTAAAAATATATAAACTTATAAAGGGTAATAAACTAAATATTTATCCTCCTCAAGAAAAAAATAAACTAAATTTTTATTTAATTAACCATTTATCCTTAATTAAATAGAGGTAGTGAGGTAGAACTGTATTCAAGTATCTAACAGAAAAAAAAATAAACAGTATTCAATTATACTTCTTGTTGCCCTGCACTCGTGGATGGGCTATCCTTCTCTCTGCCGACCAAAAACAGCCAAGAGTATAACTCTCTCTTTGACATAATTAACCACCCCGTTCACTTTCACTCCCTTCTCTCTCTCTCTCTCCTTTGCGAAACCAGTAGCCACCATCTCCACCTTCTCTCTTCATTGATTTTTTTATTAACATAATGCATTTCATAGTGGCAGAATGCAAAATCATTACCAAGAGTCTAAGAATGGAGGCGCGGAGGAGGCGTGGAGCTGCGGTGGCTCTGGGGAGCTTCGGTGGAGGTGTGGAGCAGAAGCGCGGTGGCTTGGTGGGGAGAGCGAATAAAAGCTGCGGTCTATTTTTTCAGTTCTGGGGTTGAATGGGTTTCGCTGATGTCAAGTCTAGGTTTCGGGAAGGAAAAAAAAAAAGAAAAAAAAAAAAGGAGGAAACTGCCGAGCCGCCCAGAATGCCCAAAGCGCCAAGGCGTACGCCCAAATCCTATTCGCCTAAGGCTTCCGATTTGCCATTACTCGCCTCGGTCTGCTGACGCCCAGCGCCTTTTAGAACATTGGATGTAATCAATATTGGTTTATTAGTTTGAATTTTATATTATTGTGGTTGTTGTTGCTATTTGTTAATTTTGTTTGAATTGTTTGTGTTTTAAGTTATGAAAATAAAAATTATCTTCTTGAGTAGATCATCTTCGTAATAAAGCATTGAACTTTTATTTTCATAATAAAGCATGATCACACAAAGTAAAATCACACCACACAACAATACAACCAAACTAGGCCATGACCACTTATCATGACAACGACATGACCACTTATTGAAAGCAATAAATATAAAACTCCTCACTCGTGGTTCTGATCAGCTTATAGCTTCATGGTCCATAGGTGACTTGGTTCATAAACTCTCGCAAGTGCATGTACGAATCATGTCAAGATAGGGAAGTATTAAGCCCAAAATTATCGTACCACGGGGATTAGTGGCTAACCCACAATCCTTGGATAGTCGGAACTAGAGTCACTAAGCAAATAAAGGAAAAAGAAAAAGAAAATAAATAAAAATGCTATTCTAAAGCGCCAAGCCTTAGCAATGCTCGGCTTTGATTTTCACCAAAGCCTAATCAAAACTAAGAGCCTAGTGGTGGATATAAACAAATGAGTCGAAAATTGTAGGAAGTTTTGAATTGTGAATTAACTAAACTAAATGCAACAGAAAAGTAAACTAAACAACTAATTAACGAACTAGAAAATTAAATTTGGGTTTTCAAATTAATGGGAACATAGGAGTGTCGGGTGATTCACACCAACTCTCTTGCAAATATCAATGCCAATTTCACAAATGCATGAATTTCCTATTGTTAACGTTAGAGATCCGTGGGATCTCTAGTTAGCTTTAGAGAGAGAGAGAGAGAGTGACACGAGATGTATAGTGGTTCGTCTCCCGCCTTAGCGGGAAACTACGTCCACTTGAATGTTACACTAGTGTGTTGAGCCTTGCGGCCCAAGGGGATTACAAAAGATGGATCCGTGGGATCCCTAGTTAGCTTTAGAGAGAGAGAGAGTGTGACACGAGATGTATAGTGGTTCGTCTCTCGCCTTAGCGGGAAACTACGTCCACTTGAATGTTACACTAGTGTGTTGAGCCTTGCGGCCCAAGGGGATTACAAAAGATGTAATGGAGTCGATGTTTAAGTGGGAGGAGGCATTCCTTTTATAGGTGAAGGAATGCTTCTCCTTTACATTTTCTTAGATGTGGGATGACTAAAATCACTATTCTAGTCTAGAAAGCATGTTTGTGAAGGCAACTTTGCAAGGCCGAGAAGGTGGCTTCCCGGCTACGTATTTGCGACTTCTAGATACCGTAGCGTAGCTTGAACATAGGGCTACAAGATGCAAGTAGCGGTTGGGCTTCACCATGGCTTGTGGGTGTCCCAAAGAGGGTGTTACTTATGCTTGGTGAGATAGCAAACTAGTCATGCTAGTGGGTATCTACACCTATATGTGTCGAGTCCTGTATCTAGTACCAGTTAAGGCTACTAAACCAATTATCCTTTCGGTGTATTGATTATGCTAGTTAAGGTCACAATCAACTCTCTAATTTGGGCATTACGCCGGTTAAGGCCGCAATATCCAAAATTAGAGGCCTAGAGAGCAAGATAATAGAGACCCAAGCAGGCTTAGCTTAATTGGCTTAGCTACAATTAAGCTAGCTAATAGTCACCACACTTAAATCCTAGATGCCACAAGACTAATAAGTTGTCAATTTATCAATCTACTCATCATAATTGCCCACAACATAATTTCAAAGGGTGACAAAGCCTAGAACATGCGTCTAAGGACCAATAAATTTGGATTTAAAGCATACACAATGGAAATTACATTTATTAAAATTAAAGCATCAATATTTATACAAGATGAGTTAGGGCTTCACAACCCTAACTCCCAAAATTGAACTACTCACTATCCATAGTCAAATGCATCATCAATAGCAAATAAAATTATGGAATAGATAATAAGGAAGAGAGGGGAGAGTTAGCTTGGTCACTTCTAGCTATGAGCTAGTATGAACCAAGTAATTTCTTCACCCAACTACCCAAAATAGAGGTGTGGTGCTCTTGATGATGATTCTTTGAAGCTTGAGTGAGAAATCCTCCAAATTCCCACAAGAAAAGTAAAGAAAATAAGAGAAATGGAAGGGGAGGAGTGGAAAGGCAGCAGCCCTCCCAAGGCTGCTGTGCGGCGCTCTATTCGTAGGGTGAGAAGGAGAATGGGTGCTGCCCTTTTATTTGTGTCGAAGAGAGAGAGTCTGATAGCTCTTCCATGGTGGTGAGAAAAAGGAATTGGAGCTGCACGTGAAAGCATCCAATTGGCTCAAGGCAAAGCATAATTAAGCCATTGCTTAATTAATTAACCAACACGTGCAACAAGCAGATTCCACTCCTCCTTTTTATCATTTTTTTTCTTTTCTTCTTTTTCTATTTCTTCATTCTCTCTCTCTCTCTCTCTCTCTCTCTCTCTCTCTCTATATATATATATATATATATATATATATATATAATCTTCTCCACGATCACAATATATTTTCGCACCCACCATCAAGGAAGTAGTCGGGTTTCACTTCTCTCGCTTACATTGACCATGTTTGACCAGAGCCGCAATTTCGTCTTTTTGTCGGAAACTCCAAATTGCTCTGTTTTCCTGTCATTTTCTCTTGATTTCTGTAACTCCACTTATTACCTATAAATAAATAAAAATAGATTAATTACATAATAATTGACCTGAGGATTAACTTATTTTTAGTGTTTTAGATATAATTACATGCATAAAAATGCGTGTAATCAATAGGTGATAGACTAGATCGTCTTGGAGGTTTTTATTCGTCACTGGACATCTAACCTCCCTATAACTAAGCAAGAATTGATTTAGTTATTGCGGATTGCAATGAACATTGGTGTCAATTTCTAATCTGGCATATATCTATGCTTTCCTTGGTCTGGTTGGGATATCATTTGGATCAAATGGCTTCGTTGCATCTTCATCATGTTCATCTTCAATAATCATATTGTGCAAGATAATGCATGTCATCATGATGTATTAAAGGTTCTCCTTACTCCACCTACAAGCTGGTCCTCTTATGATTGCCCAATGAGCTTGGAGAATACCAAATGCTCTCTCCACGTCTTTTCTATATGCTTCCTACATCCTTGTGAAATGTTGTGTATGCAGCGTCCTCGGGTTTTTAAATGCTTGTACAAATGCTGCCCATTTAGGATATATGTCATCAACTAGGTAATAACATTGGCCATAACGCCTACTACTTACCTGGTAGCTCACTTGAGGAGTTTGACCACACATACGTCATTGAACAACGGTGAACATCCAAGGACATTAATATTACTCAAGGAACTTGGAAGTTCGAAGAAGGCGTGCCAAATCCAAATATCGTAGGAGGCCACTGCCTACAAGATGATTGTCGATTTCCCCTTGTAGCCAGTATACTGTCCTGCCCATCTAGTGGTACAATTTTTCCACTGCTACTGCATACAATGAAGGCTCCCGACCATCTCTGGGAATCCCCTTTCTGCAGTTTTGTCGACCAGCCATAGCAAATCTGCCGGTGTTGGTCGGTGGAGGTAAGTCTCATGGTACACATTCTAGATTGCTTTTGTGAAGTGCTCCAAAATCTCAATGGCAGTGGACTTCGCAATATCTAGGTAATCATCGCAGAAGTCAGTTGTGATGCCATACGCGAGCATCCTCATGGCGCATGTCAGTTTTTGTTCAGTGGATAAGCCAACTCTCCCACTAGCATCTCTTCTCTGAATAAAATATGGATCGTAGTTGGCCACGTCGCACATCATCCTGTCAAAGACCCAAGGTTGCATTTTATATCGCCTACGAAATATATTTGGTTCAGACCTACACAGATCTGTGAAATATTGAGCTTTGAATCGAAGATCCATTAGCTCTCGATCCTTGGCCTTATAGATACGACTTTCCGAAGAACAACCCCATTGTGAATCCTCATCTTCTAGAGTTTGGATTTGCAAGGCAGCGGCAGACATCATCATGACTCTTCGACGGTTTCTCGTGACGGTCTCTTCTTGATCTTTCTGCAACCATTTCATCAAACGGTTCATTGCAGAAACGGTTTGACAAAATCAAAAGGAAAAGAATATGGAGATTTGTAGGATTTGGATATGAGAAGTGTTTGTGAATTTGTGAGAGATGAGGATAACAATGACCCCATATTTTTAGATGGTTTGAAATGATATCATTAGATAAGATATAACATGTAGTGGACAAAGACCCAACCGTAATTTGGACAGTCACTTAAAGATTGACACGTGGCGATGAAATCACATCCAAATTCGGTTGTTTGTCATATATGCTGACATAACACATCAAAATATCTTCTAAATAATTTGATTGTTTGTCATATATGCCGACACAACACGACAAAAAATTTAATATGAATTTTTTATAATAAAAAAATCATTAAATGATAAGAATACTTTTTAAATATTATGATAAAAATTAAAATTAATTTTTTTTACCTTATTTAATTAAACTAACATATTTTTAATATAACATTCGTAAACAGGGAAATGATGGAAAATGTCACATTAGAGTGTGAAATGATAAAAAGGTCACATACTTTCCCACTTGATAAAAAGATCCATTATGAATTGGTAGTAATATTAATTTAGTCCTTATTAATAATGAGGTGATGTTAAAAAATGTCAATTTTTAGTTTTTTTTTTATTCTCATTCTGCCCTTAAGTCAAAAATGCTAAAGCTCAAATTTTCTCTCTCTTGTTCTTGGCTATTTCAGAGAGAGACAAAGGGAAGGAGCAAAATTTCCAATTCCAGTCGGATTCTCAAGCCAGCCTTCTCAGAACATCAAGGCTCGATTGCTTGAAGAGGTTCCCAAGTTGCAGAGATTGCCTGTAAAGAAGGTGGAGAGGAGGAGAACAGTCACTCCTCGACCTAATTCTTTGGATTTGAAGGCCGGGAATGGAGCTGCCGGCGGCAGTGAAATGTCGGCGGCTCAGAAGCTGTTGGTCACTTCGACGAGGAGTTTATCAGTTTCGTTTCAGGGAAAGTCGTACGCGCTCCAGGTGAGTAAAGCGAAGCGACCGCCGTCTCCGACTGCGAGGAAAGGCACGCCGGAGTGAAGGAAGGCTTCGACGCTGGCGAGGCAGGATCAGAGCGAGAATTCCAGATTGATGGAGCAGTACCGTTGGCCGTCGAGATTGAGGCCGGACACTTGTATGACCAGGAGCTTGGATTGTACGGCGGAGATGAAGAAATTGAATGGATCCGGCTCCAATGTGGTTAGGGCATTACAAAATTCACTGGGGAATGATCTTGATGGGAGATTGAGCTAATGCTGCACTAGCTGCACAGAGGTCCAATGCAGAGGTATGGCTCCTGGACTTAATCCCCTTTGTCTTGAATATACAACAATTATGTTTTGCTTACATTGGATGGCATAAGTTTATATTGTTATATTTTTCTTGTTTCTCTGAGCCTTGATTTATATGGGAATATTTGAATGCTTTTATGCTTCTTATACATGATTATCTTTGCAATTCGTTTGCCTGTAATTCAGGTTTTTGGTAACTTATTGGTATGGCACCCCTTTCACTTTTGTGATAACAGTATTGTCAGTTATTCCTGAAATGATCGAAGTTGGACTAGTAGATAGAGATTTGTAACAGAAACTAGGTTAGTGTTGTGTGGTTTGTGAAAACTTGTATATGCTTCAATACTGAGGGAATTTAAGGCAATTCTGCTTTCTTCTTTCTATGTCATTAAATGATAGGTTATTATGTGAAGTATATTCTTGCATAAAGAAGTGTTTGATATATGTCACTAGGCAAAATTTTCATTTTCTGTTTCCTTCTAGAGGCTCTGATTTAGTGAATGCATCTGGCTGTAAATATAAGATATGTGCACCTGTAGGGTGGGTTAGCTTGATAGCTTGTTCACGTGAAAATAATTGAATATTGATAGGTCGTTTACACGATGATTCAGTTTTCACTTTCTACTTGTTGGGTGAGATAGAGCATTGTATTTTTGCGTATTTCTATGGGAGAATATTAGGCTCTTGTTGTGTTTCTTTTATCATACTAGTGCCCTCATCCATGTGAAATTAAAATAGTTATGACTTATGAGTGGATGCTAGTGTGTAAAATTTTGAGTTGGTCTTTGTTTGTGTTTGTGTTTGTGTTTGTGGTTGTGGTTGAAATTGTTGATTTCCTTGGCTTTGGATAGTGATGAGACAATTGTTCATGTTTAGAGAAGCCAAGACGTCCTTATGAGAAGGAACATTTGGATGTTGAGCTGAAGCTTGGAGAATATGGGCTTCGGTGCAAGATATTGGCCAAGACATTTCCTTGTAACGTTTTGGTTAATTAATCCGATGTATTGAGGATGGTGCTTAGCCAAGCAGCTGAGGCATCTCTTCGAGTGTCTCGACTTTGTTAGGAAGCTATGCATGGTTGTGAGGTTAAGGTGTGACTATGAGCCATCATAGAAGAATGTTCAAATTGGGATTGTTTCTTTGGTCTACCTAAGTTGTGCCTGTGTCTTTTCTACTGATTTTAACTTATATCTTTATATATTTTTAACAATATTCTGCTTCCTCAAATGCAAGTTGTGTAGAAATTATTACTTTCTATTGATTCAGTTACTAAGTCCTTTGATTTTGTATCTAATGTAGAAGAAGATCGTACCAAGATACATATAGAGCTAATATATATTGAAGCTTGAAGCATTTAGAATCACCTTGGAGTTGAAAGCCTGATTGAATTGTACTCTGGTAAGTTATTATATCTCTATATCATAACTAAAACCTGGAGGCCTGGATGTAGTGGAAGTGTGGAATTGCTGTTAGTTGTGACTTAGTTGCAACTGCATGCAGCTGTATTTTCTGAAAAATGTCTACTCGCTTTTTATTTTTATTCAATTACCATAGAGCATTTGTTTTGTCTGTGTATTATTGACTTTGAACATTGTTCTGTTAGATTATGACTAGCACTAAATCGAGCATCAGAGATTGTTTTTAACTTTTTTTTGGTTGTTCAGTTGTACCTAGGTGGAGGATGGGAATAAGGACCTGGCAATATTTGATCGTAATCCCAACTCGATCAACTTCCAAACTGGTCTCACTTCCCCATTAATGTGACAGAGTGATAGACTAACATCAAATCACCTACATCTTTGAACTTGCCTTGAAGATTCTCTACTTATGCAGAGAGGATAAGCACTACATCTTCATGGCAAGTTCACCTACATCAACATAATTTACAAGGAAGATTCTCTACTTATGCAGAGAAGATAAGCACTACATCAACATAATCTTCCTTGTAGTTCGTTCGCCAAACAAAGACAGCACGATCTAGCTTGTTCTTGAAGACAGATAAATTAACTGCCATAGAACCAGTGACTGTTCCAGGAATGAAGGTACAAATAACAAATTTATTCATTACATTGATCTCGCACCTTCTGGATCCCACAGAATACTTGAGGATGGAAATGGAGCTTACTGCATTGGTGAGGTTATAACTGGTGAAGGAGTGAGTTATAGAGAAATGTATAATGTGTGGCTCATTGTGTATTAATGGTCCTTTTTTAGCCCATTTGACAAGCTGAAACACTAGCTAGTGCCGCTTGTTTTTGTTGTTATTTTTTATCTTAACATTCACACTTTCAAAGAAATTTGTTGGTGCATTATAGGGTTCCTTTAAAGTTTTGAGTTCCCTTATTCCATTTGATGCTCAACTTTTGTACCAAGTTTTTTCCTTCCCTGCTATGCCTAGTTTTTTCTCCCCCTTTTGCGTGATTGGTCAAACCGGTAAATATAGTTCCAGTTGCTTGCAATGCATGGTTTAACCTAACCTTACAGCTAATAAGTTTCATTGCAGAGTATATAATGTAATGGTCTGCTTCTTATCAATTGATTGATTCTTTGCAACCAAGTTACTATTATACACATGCCACTGACCAAGTTACAGGCCAAGTCACTGGCCATGTCCAATGTTGATTAGAAGTCAGTAGACAAGTCACTGGCCATGTCACAGTCATGAACATGTCACTGGTCATGGTTAGTGAGTTTTCCAGTGACATGGCCAGGGATTGACGATGACATGGTCAATGAGTTTTCCGGTGACTTAAGGTTGACAATGACTTGGCTAGAAATTGACAATGACATGGTTAGTAACTTGAGCTTAATAGTGATTTGGTTAGTGACTTAGTTAGGGATAGACAATGACATGGTCAGTGACATGACCAGTGACAACAAATTTGACACCTAGTTCTACAATTACCACATGTCTCACAAAACAACAACATCGATGATTTGAGCTAGTGAGACTGTATTAATAACTCAAATTTGCAATTAAACTTCACAAATATTTTTTTAACAGTAACTTTGCCAATGATCTGATCAGTGACATGGATATAACAGTAACTCTGCTAGTGACCATACTATCTAGTGACTTGGTCAGTGACATGGTCACTAACATGCAATGGGACTTGGTCAGTGACGTATATCATGTTCATGACTGTGACATGATAGTAACATGAGGTTAACAGTGATCTGGCTAGTGACTTGGCTAGTAACAAGAGGTTAACAGTTCATCATTAGTGACTTTGATAGTTATATAATCAGTGACATAAGGTTAACAGTTACCTGGCCAGTGACTTGAGGTTAGCAATGAAGATTATCAGTTACTTACTGACTTTGACAGTTACATGGTTAGTGACATGTTCATGATTGTAACATGGCCAAAGACTTTACAGTAATCACTTGAGGTTAACAGTTACCTGGTCAGTGACTTGGCTAGTTACTTAAGGTTAATAGTTACCTGGTCAGTGACTTGGCTAGTTACCAGCAAAGTCATTGTCAATCCCTGGCCAAGTCACTAGCAAAGACACCATAAAAAGATACAAAAAGCTAATTGATTTAGTAAGCTAGAGTTTACAATTGGCCAGTAACTTGCATCCTAACCCTAAACAGATTGCTAAAACTCTAAATTTACAGAAATCTAACTCTGCCTATGTTTCACAAATGTCTTGATTATATGAGCTCTATATTGCAAAATATACTTCTTGCTTATTATCTTTTGAATCCCCTCCTCTTTCGAAGGTTTCTTCATGTAGTACATCACAAAAATTCCACAATCCAATTTGTTGGCCATGAAAAAATTATAGTCAATGAATTTGAACAGTATAACAATAAAGTAACATTCTAAAGTGTTGTATACTTATAAGATTTCTTATTGTGAAAATGAGAAAATCATCAGTAACTGTGACAGTTACATGATCAATGACATAGTCAGTAACATGTTCATGACTATGACATGACTAATGATTTGAGGTTAACAGTTAACCGGCCAGTGACCTGGATATAAAGTGACTAAAAAAATTCTAAAATATGTCAGTGACATGCAATATGACTTGGCCAATGACTTGTTCAGTGCAATATGACTTGACCAGTGACATGGTAATGGCTATAACATTGACTTGGCCAATGACTTAGCAAGTGAGATGTGATTGACATTGGACATGACCAATAACCTGGCCAGTAACAACAAATTTGACACATGCAAACAATGGCCAGGTAACATTAATCGATCTAGCCCAAAGATTGAAATATTAGTGATATTTGGGTGAGAAGTAATCTAGCAATGGAAATCTAGGTGAGGAGATATCCCCTCAAGATAAATTTGGGTGAGGAGTAAAGTAATTCCCTAAAGGCGAATCTGTTTGAGGACAAATCCGATCAAGACCAATATGGGTGAGGAGTAATCTTCTCAAGGGAAATCTGGTGAGGAGATATCCCCTCAAAGTAAATTTGGGTGAGGAGTAAAGTAATTCCTTAAACTCGAATATGTGTGAGTCAAAATCCCCTTAAGGCCAATATGGGTGAAGAGTAATCCCCTCGAGGCTATCTAGGTGAGTAGATTACTCACTAACAGTAAAACCTATGTACAATGCAAAAGCCAACAAGATAGCAAATTCTAATCATACCCAGTGATATTGAATATAGCAATGAGAAGCAGGTTCCTCGTCTAACATTCACATCAAACACTATAGTATTCAGACTCCAAATTCACAATACTATTGCCAATTTCCTCATCTCGGTCATACAAAACTAAACGCCTAGCAATCAATCATGATAATCTAGGGTTTCTTTCAACCAAAATTCAATTGAATTAGCAATCATTCAACTAATTCAAGGTCTTTCGAAGATATGAAGGATGCTCTATACTTTACATAAATTCAAATCTTTAGAAATGAGCATCCTTCTTACAATCATCAACTCAAGGAATTAAATTAATAACAATGATGCATAATGAACTGCAACCTAGCATTCAATGCATATGTAACTTCAACAATAATGCATACAGGAATTTCATTGCAATAGTATTCTTCAGTAAACCAAATAAATTTCACTTAACTGAGGATAACACTGAAATAGACTATACCCACTTCACTTAACTCAAGATTACATATCCAATTAACCCAAAAAGGTTATCAAAAGGTCTCTGATACAAGAAATCACAAGAACCTGATTGAGGTTGTGCTCGGTGGCTTTACGTTCAGGATGAAGATGAAGAAGGAAAGAACATTATCGAAAGAAATTGACGGAGGTGATGAGGGGGGCTGGAGTCGTGAGATTCGGACCAAGCGACGTCGTAGACGCCGTCGGCAGTGTCGAAGGAGCCATGACGGTGAAGTCAGTTGAGAGAGAGGGGGTGTTAATTATAGTATGAAATAGATCGGGGAAGAGAGAGATAATGAGACGATAGCATGAGTTGTAATTTTTGTTATTTTTAATGGTAGGTTGTAAACAAGTGACCTTAATTATCATGAAGACATTTGTGTGTCCTAGATTATAATAAAACATTTTAAAATGACCTCTTTTATCATTGGCCCTTAATAATTTGGCCACAAATATATATATATATATATATATATATATATATATATATATATATTAAATGTATAGTTTAATCTCATTCGTTGGTATTCTTTTAATTTAATGGTTCACAATTGAAGTAAAAAACTGAGTATAAATTTTGGTACCACGGATCCACCCCCTAGTCCCCTACTTGGTAGATCACATGTAGATTTCCTTTTCTTCTAAAATTGGATAATTTTTTTTTTTTAGGAAATATGTTAACTCTTTTATAATCAACAAAATAACATATAACGACTCGGATAGTAGGGTTGCCAGATAAATTCATTACCTAAGCAATTCAACTTTTTTAACAAACAATAAAGCTTCTTCAAAACTATCTTACACTACCTATGTAGATCAAATGGCACAAGTACTGTAGATATTATTAGTGACCTTTCTCAAACCTAAAGACCTACAAACTTCTCCCCGGAAGAGGAGGAATTCTGACAAAATAAACACAAAAATTAAGAAGGAAAATTTGAGTTAGCAATGGACCAATAGATCAGAAAATTCCTGACTACATTGGATGAGCGTGACAAAATTTGGCTCATATGTAAGGAGTTGAGAACATAACAAGTACTAATTCTATCCTTGTCGTCATAAAGACAAGTGTTGTCCGAGTTGATCACAGTATCCATCAGAATCACTCAATAATTGAGTCAAATTGTTGACTGTGAGCTAGACTTGAAGGAATGAACTATGCAGGAATTGAAGGCTTTTTTTTGGTCATGATGCAGGTATTGAAGGCTAGGGTTGAAGTATTGCCATTTTGATTGTGGGATTGAACTAATAGAATTGGAAGAATGGTTGGACTTCAATCTTGGTTTTGTAGGGCTGCTTAATGATTATGTTAAAACACCGCTTCAAATTCTAATAACTTAAATTTTGAATGGTGTTCTTCTGGGTAGCAGTGACACTCACTAATACTATTTTCTCACTTCTGTTTGAAACTTTCCTCTAATGGCATAATTGGTAAGTTTCAAACAGTCTTCCCGTATATGCCTATGTTAGCCTATGACAACCTCGGAAGATATGATGCAATACAATATCTGATGCACAATATATATTAGACCTCTTTGCATTAAAATTCTCAGTTTACAGAATCTTGCAGAACAAGTTTCAATTATCACTATATACAAAACTTCAACAAATTCTTGCCTTTTTTGTAGAAACCAATTCTTATTAAGCACTTCAACCAATCTTCTATTTTTGTATCTGGTTCCGATCTTCATCTGTAAGACATCAATGGGTAAAGAACACATTTTTATGTTATGTTTTAAAAGACTCATACTGTACCAATTCTTATTAAGCACTTCAACCAATCTTCTATTTTTGTATCTGGTTCCGATCTTCATCTGTAAGACATCAATGGGTAAAGAACACATTTTTATGTTATGTTTTAAAAGATTCATACCGTACCAATTCTTATTAAGCACTTCAACCAATCTTCTATTTTTGTATCTGGTTCCGATCTTCATCTGTAAGACATCAATGGGTAAAGAACACATTTTTATGTTATGTTTTAAAAGATTCATACCGTACCAATTCTTATTAAGCACTTCAACCAATCTTCTATTTTTGTATCTGGTTCCGATCTTCATCTGTAAGACATCAATGGGTAAAGAACACATTTTCATGTTATGTTTTAAAAGATTCATACCCCCAATTCTTATTAAGCACTTCAACCAATCTTCTATTTTTGTATCTGGTTCCGATCTTCATCTGTAAGACATCAATGGGTAAAGAACACATTTTCATGTTATGTTTTAAAAGATTCATACCCCCAATTCTTATTAAGCACTTCAACCAATCTTCTATTTTTGTATCTGGTTCCGATCTTCATCTGTAAGACATCAATGGGTAAAGAACACATTTTCATGTTATGTTTTAAAAGATTCATACCCCCAATTCTTATTAAGCACTTCAACCAATCTTCTATTTTTGTATCTGGTTCCGATCTTCATCTGTAAGACATCAATGGGTAAAGAACACATTTTCATGTTATGTTTTAAAAGATTCATACCCCCAATTCTTATTAAGCACTTCAACCAATCTTCTATTTTTGTATCTGGTTCCGATCTTCATCTGTAAGACATCAATGGGTAAAGAACACATTTTCATGTTATGTTTTAAAAGATTCATACCCCCAATTCTTATTAAGCACTTCAACCAATCTTCTATTTTTGTATCTGGTTCCGATCTTCATCTGTAAGACATCAATGGGTAAAGAACACATTTTTATGTTATGTTTTAAAAGATTCATACTGTACCAGTTGGGAGTCCACAGCTGATGTAGTGACAGAGAGAACCAAGTTTTGGCATGAAAAGATCTACATGGTACAAATGTAACACCTCTTTATATCTTACTAAAGATAGTAGGCAATGCAGTTACAGAAAAATAAAATTAGCTACCAATGATCACTTGGATCCATCCATAAACAATATTATGTTTATGGTTCTTGGAGCTTGCAGCTACTCCTTTTCAAGTTCAACAGCTTCTGAATAATCAACAATCTACATTCATTTAAGAGGCCAGTAAAAAAGATTACAACAGGCAGAGACAAATAATGCATTGGATGTATGCGTGATACATGGAACAGTGGTTTCAGTGATATGAAATAAACAAGAACCTTGAGGAGATAAATCATGATAAAAACTAGCACAGATTCTGTCCAAGCAATGCCTGCAACCTAACCAAGATAAAGAGAGAAGAAAAGGGCATTATTAGATGCGAAAAGGAGACAATAAGCAATTAAATGCAGGGTTAGAAACACCAGAAACAAAGTTGGTTTCCCCAGATAAACAGCTTGTGCTAATCCCCCTATCCTGTCAATATTGCCAAGAAACAATTCCAGATGACAGTTATGGCCAAATGGCACAGACTTGAAGAGACTCTAGCGACGCAAAGTGAGAGAGAGAGAGAGAGAGAAAGAAAGAGAGAGGACGAGAGGGAGAGAGGGAACGAAAAACGATGAAACAACTACTGAAGGCCATAGCCTCCTACCCGAAAGAAATGGTCACTGAGGCAGTGTACTGAAGAGGAGAGATAGCAATGCAGAAGAAGTTTAGCTGTTCTAATTTGGGCTTGAACCTAAGTAACCTAAGCGATCAGCCAAGATAATGACATCTTCGTCATCACCTATTTCAGCACATGGTATGCTTAAGTCCCCCTCAAACCTCTCGCTAAATAGTTCATCCCAAAATCCTTCATCAAGCTCTTTATCCCCAATTTCCAGGAGCTCTGACTCTTCCTCCGGTTCCTTTCTTGCCTTATGAAATCCTTGCATTTCCATTGCAAGCGCTTCTAGCTCCGACATTTCATACTCACCATCTCCAAATTCAAGAGGCTCAGCTTTAACAGGGTTAATTCCTTTGCCCCTTTGGTTAGTTTCACCACCACCAAAGCCACTAGGGCCTTGATCAATGGGCCTTCTCCTTTTCTTAGTCACGGCTTCTTCGAGCTCCTTCCGTTTCTCCTTATGTTGGACTAGCTGCTGCAGGAAAGCCGGGTTCTGGAGTGCCCTGGCCAAGAAAGCCATCATTTGTTGCTGCTTCATTTCTGTCCCTTTTAGCCTTTGTTCCATGGCTTGAAGGCAAGCTCTAGTACTCTGCTGCTGCTGTCTAAGCTTCACCAACTCCATCATGAGAACCTGCTTGTCACGTCGCAAACGATCAACTTCTCCATCTAGCCCAAACCGGCCTACTTCCACACAAGGGCCTAGCGCTTGGTGTGCTGGAATAGGCTGAGAAGGTGTCTTCCTTCTCCTAATGTTCTTTAGGAGATGCTTCTGACCCCTTAAAAATCCTTCATTGGCAAACTCCCACCTATCCGGATCAACCTTTCTAAAGCCCTGCAGAAGTTCAATCAACAACCAATGACTCCACAAATCTAATTGTCCAATCAGATTCAGAAATCATTCAAAGCGTCTCCATTAACACTTTTTTACCCAATAGCCATCAAATATTAGATTTAGACCGACTACATATCTATTTCACCATTGGTCAAGAGCTTTGATACTGCTGAATATTGTATTACTGAGTTGGGATTTGCCTCCAGTTAGAAACTATACAAGTAATACCATCATCTATTTCCATCCAAGCATATGAAAATTCACATCAACTAAAGCAAACAACTCACATCATGATTGAAAATTGAAGATCTGAACTTTTCTGAAGAAGAAGATCTCTACTAACCAATTTGAGCTTTGGGGAGTAAAGACACTTACGTAAGTGTTAAGCTGCCTGACAAAGCTGGAGAAATTATTGTGCTTGAAGTATCTAGGCAGGAGGTTCATCACAAACGAATGAGGGTCCCAAACCACAAAGCTGCCCCCTCCTCTGCTCCACGAGACTATCCGATTAGTACTCGGGTCATCCACCATGTCATAAGTCTTGTTCAGAAATGGAGGAGGCCCGGTGTCATTCAGCCCCTCCATCGGCTGCGGTGGAGCCACCGTCATCAGAGGATCCCCGCTCCACTGCGATGAACTCGACCCGCCCGGGTACTCGTCCTTCACTGGGTACAAGTAATTCATGCCTAAAATCTCAGAAACACAACAAGAGGATCGATGTTGATGTATATTGCCAAATTGTTCTGATTCTGCCCACCCAGTTAGGTGTTCAGTAAGATTCAAAGTCGATTTTGGTGGGATTAATGTTTAGAACAGAAACAACTGACCGAACCCACTAATTTTTTCTTTTTTTTTCAACAGGTGACAGATTTGGGTGACAATTTCAGGAGTATCCGAGTGAGAATCAGTGATTAGATGGAAAGGGAAAGAGGGCAAAGGGGAGCTTTGAGATAGTTGGATTTGCTGCTTTCTCCTTTGGGAAAGTCGTTGAAGCCGTTATACCGTAGGCGGGTTTGTCACAGGCACATCCTCTCGTGTTGAAAAACCACGGGCACAGGAGAGGCCAAACGTCTAAATAGAGTTGAGTTGATGAATTGGGGAAGAAAACTGAGAAAGTTCTAGATCTAAAACAGTAAATTACTATTTCCCATTGTTTGAGTCCCACTTTGTCCTTCTTCATTTGGAACAAGATTACGTGTGATGGAGAGCATTAAGAGGTGGTCCTGAGGAAAGTTCTGGAAGGAAGTTCCTATGGAGGGGTATGGGTGGAGGCATGGGTCGGGGGTGGTGGGTCTTAAAATATTCATACGGATCGGAAATTTATATCTCATTGGACGATGGATGGACCCCACTTACAAGTTGGTGTGACTTGATGGCATCAACACATCATCTTATCATTGGTTCTTTTTTCCTTTTCTTTTTTTGTTTGACAGAATCTTATCATTGGTTTTGAAAAAACAAAAAAAAAAGACAAATCTTATATATATTTTTAAATTAAATAAGGAATTAGACGTTTGAAAAATGAAAACTCGCTTTCAAATTCAAAGAAGAGGAGTCTGGCATGCTTTGAAAACCCACCAACTGACTGACTAATCGTTTTTTTCTTTTTTCTTGGTCATAAACAGTGTTCGGTACTTGATAGGGACGATTGAGGATAAAACTAAACTTAATATGAGCATTTCAACAAAATAAAAAAAAACTTAATATGAACATCTAGTGATGGAGTTATTGCGCTAAGAATTTTTTCTTTTGTTAGGCCGTTACTTCCTTAAATTAAGTTTGGGTTTTAAAATTGTTCTCTATGATTTATCATGTTTTGAACAAGATAAGCTATTAAAATTTATTTTCATGTCAAAAGTAGTGAGCACCAAAATGATGATTGCGAGCATGTGGAAAAATCTCTTTTATCAGCAATAAGCAGAAAGTTTAAAGGTGGCAACCTCATTTAAAGTCTAATTGTTAAGTGATTTTTAACTTCCTTTGGAATGATCCCTTTCATTATATTATCTATTAATAGTTACAAAAATGCATGTACATTAGCTTTTAAATGTATGTATGTATGTGTATATATCTATATAATGCATTAGTTGTATGGTAGATATTCACTTGATTTCCAGCATTACTCACTGTATCTACATATTTACAAAATATAATTATATATAATAAATGTTGTGCATTTCAAAAGTTGCAAAAAGAAAAAGGAAATCAAGTGTTCGTAAAATACTAGTTAATCTTGTCATATTTTATGTTTATAATCAGATTTACTCATTTGACTATGATCTAGTCCATTTTATACCGGTTAGCAAGACGTATGTTTCATATTTCTATTCGTGTCAAATAATAATCGATCTAAATCTGCCAACTTTGAATCAAATTTGAGTTGTTTTGCTGTAATCTTTGAATTACATACACCACTTTTTTTTAATCTTTTAATCATGACCCCCACTCACGCTTAATAATTAAATTCGTACACCACAATGCTAATCAGTTTTCTCTTTTACATCGTTGTTGTTATCATCGTTGTTTCGTTTTTCTTCGTTTCTTTGTTTATTAAATAAACCACGTGATATATAATCATTCCAGCTCAGAGGCCGAAAAACGAATCAGAGCTAGGGCATCCGTGGATACCACTTCCGCTCGACACGCATTTATATTATGCGCTTATCCCTTTGCTAATAGCCTAATACGTTAATCTCTACATAAATTACTCGCATTAAAAATTGGAATCCAACCAAGTGGTGCTATCCGATTTAGACAGGCCACCTCATCGAATCAAGTGTAAGAAAGTGGGTGATATGTGATTGGTCACCGGGGGTAATATTATAATTTACAGTCAGAGTCACGCACTAAGCAATTTGGCAATTTGGCAAGTTGCAATTATTTTGTTTAGCAATGGGGAGTATTATATTCTATTTTTGTAGGGTTTATGTAAGAAGTGTATTGATTCTCTCGCTCTATTGGACCACACATTTGTTTTGATTAAAGAGGACATATTTTTTTGGAGAAAAAAAAAACAAAGAGGACATATTCCAAAGTTTATCTTATAAAACCTGCTGAATTATTGGGACGGACCTGCACATGAATCATAGATCCAGGATTCGGTCTAGCATTGATATTTGGATCGGATAAGAATTTATCGATTTTTGTAAATACGAGTTTTTTTTTTTTAATGGGTTAGTACTGCTGCCCTCGTAAATACAAGTTTAATGTAAAATAATTCATTTAGGGGAGTAAAATTTGCGCTCCCCTTTTTGTAAACCACACATCTTTTTTCTCTTTTGTACACTAAATTTCCCAAATTACCCTTACTGTCTTCTTGTATTTTCATCTTCACTAAATGAGTTTCACAAAACAAATGTCTTCCTAGAATTCTAGAAGTCGAGAAAACTAAACAAGGCCACCAAATTTCTCTCCATCTCCGACCCTGATCATCACTTGTTCAATCCCAAATCAAAACTTTGTCCAGCCAACCAATCAGATCCATCCAACTCGACAATGCTCTGGTTCGTGCTACCAAGTCTGGTCCTAACTGACTAGACTGCCTCCGGTCCAACAAGGGCTTCCCGGCCGGTGACAACCTTGAAGTCGACCCCTTCCTTAGCCGAAACCCCAACTCCTCCTTGACAAACCCGAGTCCCAATGCAGAGTCAACTGAGTCAATTCGACCGGTCTCAAATCGACCCAAATCTTCCAATTCGACCCGAGACGACGGAAAAGGAGCTAGGCCTGATGAATGCCGCCATCTCCGAGTTGTTCTTTATTTATGGCTTCAAAGAAAGCTCCGAACTTTCCAGCAAAAGAGTCCTTAGAAAACATGAAGCACATGATGCAGTAAGGGGAAGAAGTCAGATGGGGCAATCAAGGCGAGGAAGACTGGCGACGCTCTAACTACTGAAGGTTGGTTCACCGCAGTCATCCCTGTGTGCAGGCGAGAATGGGCACGGTGGTACTCTTGGAGATTCAGGTGACGCTTGCAGAGAGGTGGTGCAGATTGGGTTTGGAACCAGGAACGGGTTCGATCGGAGGTGATTGGGTTCGAATCAAACCTTGCAGATCGGGTTCAATCGGAGGTGTTGCAGATCGGGTTTCGTCGGTGGGTGTACAGTCCATCTCCCTTTGCTATACTTCCATGGATAAATTGAAGAGGCATCTTCCTTTCTCCAGTCAAGAAGGATTGGATCTCCGGTCAGAAGGATTGGATGAACTCAAGAAAATTGTTGTTGACGGATAAGGCATGTTTAGGAGGAAGAGTGTGTGGAAAGTGAGGGAGAAGAAGAGCAAGTTGAGGAGCATTAGGAGGAATAAGAGGAAAGTGGCCAGTGGTGAGGAAGGTGATGATGGCATTGAGGATTTGAGGAGAAGAGGAAAGTGGTCAGTGCTAGTGTTAAAGCTCCTCCACCATATTGAAATCATTCTCATTCGGATCCACTTCATCTTCTTCACCTTCACATTCTTCATATATGCCCTCTAATGGAGCCTTCACATTCCACTCAACAAAACCAAAAACAGGGTACCAAAGAAAAGAAACTATAAAAATAAAGAGACGAAGGACAGATGAGGGTATTTTTGGAATAAACAGCAAAGGGTGTGTGGTTTACAAAAAGGGGAGTGCAAATTTCACTTCCCTTCATTTACGAAAATTTTCTGATTGCTTAGGTTGCTTCAGATTATTATTTTTAAACACGTTTTTAAAGAAATAAATTTCTTAGCCTCTGCAATTACAGAAATCGGTCATAATGTCAGTTTAGCATTATGGAAAATCTTCTCTCCTTTTATTTGCTGCAAATGCCCTTAGATTTGAGCGGTTAGGTAGTAGTTGTTGAAGGGGCTTTGCCCTTTAGTTTTTTTCCGTTATTCTTTTTCCTGTATAAAAAAAAAAAAAAAAAAAAAACTTCATTCGCGAACTTATTGAAAGAAAAAAAAAATTACTGAAAATAAAAACTCCTACTCTACTTTCTTCCTAGCTTCCTCATCACGAGCAAAACATAGAAGAGTTGCTCATGTGAGTCAAGATTATAATTTTGAGTCAATTTTTTAGAGTATTAGTTTGGGTTAATAATTCAAAGCATAAGGATATATAATATTATTTTGGTAAGTGTCGTCGGATTTATCATCCGGTGGCAACATAGTAGGAGTTTTTAGTAATTATGTTACGTTGTAATCAAACTACATATCGAGTTTTTTTTCCGTTATGTCATCATTATGTCAATAGAGCACTCCTTGCTAGTTGGTGTCTGATTGAATATATTTTTTTAGTAGAGACTCTTTATATCATTTTAGACTGTTCTCTAGATGTTTATTATAATCAGAGGTTCAGGCTCAATGACCCCCTATATTCGACTGTTTCATTAATCAAGGTTTGAGGATAGCCGCACAAGTCCTTTTGAAAAAAAAAAATTGTTGTAGGAGTAATTAGTGAAAACCATTGGAAGTGCTTGATGAAGGAATGAAAGAAGGAAAGGAAGAGAAAGAACAAGAGGGGTTAAGGATGACTACAGCTCGGTGATGATGATGATGGTTTATTTTTTTTTGTCATTTAGCCTTTGATTTAATATATCTTTTTGAATTTTTTGTTTTCCTATTTTACTTTACTTGAGGGGGAAATAAAAAAACTTATTGGTGAAAATTAGATTGTAAGATGATAAAAGTATTTAATAGGGTGAAAATTACCGCATCTTAATATAAAAGGTTAATGCTCATACACCCCGAATCCATGAGAATACTTCTCATACACCCCAATGTTTTTATTTTCTTCCTCTTTACACAACTTTTTCTCTCTTCTCTTCCTACCTACCCATCTTGTCAAAACCTCTACCAGTAGTACCCCTCTTTGTTGTCTTTTTCAGTTTGGTTTGCTATCTATTTCATTGTTTACTTAGGCAAAAGTTTTTGAAACGTGGTGGGCCCATCATAGTTTTATTTGCAAATGTTAAACAGTCATCCTCTATTTTTCAAAGGTAAACAATACAATTTACTATTCATAATTTTGATTGTTGACAAACTTGAGTTGATTGCTATCTGCAAAAATACTAGCAAAGAATTGCAAAAAGAGAGAGAAAAATTGAGAAAATTGAAAGCTTATAGAGAAAGTCTTAACAGAGAATCTCCCAACTACTGGGATATCATCTATAGACTTCAAATCAGAATCTATAGAGTAGAACAAGATATTGATAATCTCTTATATGTTTTGGAAGAGGAACAAAAACCTCTTGATTATTTGAGCATTGGTTAGATCCGCAAATCACTGGTATCAGAGCTTGCAAAGAGCTCAAAAGGGGAATCCCCCTATGGGGACAATGTCAGAATTGCTATTAGAGAATTAAATTCTCTATTAAATTCATCTGATGAGAAATATCAGAGGCTGTTACTAGAATTATCTAGATGCCAAACTCATCTAGAAAAGTTACCTACTATAATCCACCAATTGGAAAGATTGGAAAACAAAATGGATTATATCAAAGAACTTCCAAAAACGGAAGAAGAACAGCTAACAGTTGTTAGTAGAAAAATCAATGAACAACAAAAAACGCCGGATTCCATGAAGAATATACTGAAGGACAAGAAAGTGCCTACAGTAAAAACAAAGAAAGCTAATGGATTCAAACCATTAGAAAAACCAGACACAAATCTTGTTCCAAACATGATTTTTCTGGAGCCATCTACTAGTCATACTAGTATCCGGTATGAAAACCCGGAGAAAAGAGATATCAAGATGTTAAGCATCTTCGGAAAAAAGAAAGGAGTACAACTCTTAAATGCTGAAGAATTCGAATTCAACGAAATTGAACAGGAGGTCAAAAACTCCTCAATTCCAAAATTAGATTTCAGACAAATCTACAAAAGGGGAACGTTTGATCTAATGGATAGCCATTATTTTAAACTACTAGAAATTACAACCCCCACTACAGCAGGAGGAGGGACTAATCTTCTAATGATCACTCCTTCAGAAGTGGCCAGAGCCCAAGCAAAAAAATATCAATTTGTGCATATTGGAGCAGTCCAAATAGGCATAAATATGCTTGTGCAAGAAGGCATAGAATGTTCAGTTCTATGTGTCTTACAAGACAATAGACTAACAGATTTCCGAGCTAGTCTGTTGGGAACCCTTGAAGCATCTTTATGTGAT